>JACBWW010000220.1:0-68048 GCA_020086605.1 Lanius collurio | reverse complement strand
CATTTTCCCAACAGCTAATGGTTAGGACTGAATACATATTGCTACCATTATAATTGTTACATTTTGCCTCACTGCGCCGGGAATTCTGTGAATATTGTGAGTCTGGCCCAGAGCTCTTTGCTAATCAAACACAAATTAAAACTAACCCAACTGACTGCTGTAAAAATATTGGTACACTTCCCTGGTAGATGTACAGTCCCGTGTACTGAGAGAGCTTGAGACCCTCTCTTAAAATACATATAGGCCAGATCTCTCTATTACCAAGGGTGAAAATGAGATGCAGTAAGGTCTTTAACTTGCAACCACACAGCAGATGAGAATTGGCTGCTCCTAGTTTGAGGCTGGGAACTCTACCTTTGGTAGAGAGGTAGGCATTAGCCAGATTTACTAACAGTTTTCTGTATGTAAGAAGTGATTTGTAGCCTTGGTATTGCATTTCTTGCTTCAATAAATAGCTGTTTTCTGAATGCTGTATACTGGTGTGGTGCCAAAAAAGGCCATTACAGGTTTTACTGCAATACATTCCAGCAAAGAAATACATTAAACCTTTTTTTTTTTCCCTTTACCTTTAAGAACATCAGCCAAAATCCTGCAGTTCTGAGGCAGGAATAAAGGCAGATAACCCCCATTTTACTGAAAATGCACATTGCATTCTGCCGATTGCCATTTCCCTTGTGCTGTACCCAGTGTGGCATCCTATAGCACAATGTAAACAAAATTATAATCTTATCAAGCAGGCTGCTCCTACAGTGATGACAGCTACTTAGATTGCCAGAAGCAGGGGCCAGCAAAACAGAGACCATTTTAAAGCAGCTGACAGATTTTTTTAGCACTGTGGGTTGAAAACAAATTATAATAAAGATTTCATTACATGCTATTCAGAAGGGTCAACACAGTCAGTCTCCAGCAGACCTCGAGCATGGGATGCAGATGGGGTCAAGGACCTGGGCACAGCAATATCCTGGGTGTTAGGATGAGGTTGGGAAGACTCTTGGGGTCTAATTCTTCTTGGGTGTTCAGTGCCCTGGGGTTATTGCACCATCCAGTTGATAGGATGGAGTCACTCCCTGCTTATTCCAACAAAAAGCTTTGGGCTCACTAAGGGCACAAGAGGGAGGCACTTGGCTGTTGTGCTAAGTGTGGGATGTCCACAAGTCACTTCCACATTGAACTGGTTCCCAAAATCCTGCTTTGGTGTGAATTTGTTGCCTTAGGATAAGGGCTTCTGGTTTCACTCACTGCAGGGAGCCTTGTCTCACCCCATCCCTGGTGAGGCCCCAAAATTTAAAATTTTGCCCATTTTCGAGGTGCTAATGAACTTGTCCTAGGACACGAGATCTTAAGCGTATCCCAAAATTTAAAATGCCCCAATAAAGACTGGCTGCCTCATTCCCTATTCCTTGTGTTGACCACTCCATCTGCCAAAAGCCTGGAGCCATGGAGTGAAATGCCACTGTAGGAATGGCAGCAGCAGTTTGAGCTCGAGCTCAGGAGCACTGCTCCATCCCACTCTTGTTTTTAAATATGGCATGAAAGGTTGTGGCCTCAGTGCCTCTTGTTCCTCTGTCAGAAAGGAAGTACATTTAAAGTTGGCTGCAGAACTGTCTCTCTTGCTTGTAAAATGTTGTTGCTCCTCTATATTTTCAGCTATTCATGAAGTGTATTGCATATATAATTAAAGCATTAATAAAAATAACAGCAGGAAGAGTTCATCAGCAATTCAAATACAAATATTTGTGAAAATCTGTCTTCTCCAACATGTTCCTTTCCCCCCTGACTGTTTTTTTTTATTTTGGGTAAAAATATCATAAGCAGCCTTGCTTAACCATTTTCCCAGCTCCAGTATCTCTGTAGGATAGTAAATTTATTTAGCTATTGAATTAATTTACCATAGATTGTGCAAGCTCATTATGATTGTGCTCTTCAGGAGCCATCCCATACATATTCAGGGCAGGGGAGGCTCCTGTCTGGGGTTGTGTGTCCATCCCCACTCCAGGACTGGGAGCTCTTCCATGGGTTTGGGGGCAAACCTGGCACTCCCCTCTATAGCTTGGCACTCCACAGAGAGCACCAGGCATCTTGGTCATGGTTTTCTTTCTCAAAACCTGCTTTTTGAGGTATGAAATGGAACCACAGCTGCCTGGGTTGTGTCAGGGTTGGGAAGGTAGCCAGGAGAGCCCACCTGCCATATCCCAGGATTTTGGTGTCACTTGTATACTCACCTTTCCCAGCTGACATGGAAATTCTCAGTGTGTGGATTCAACTTTGTAAGAGCCTTAAAAACCTTGCCTACTTCCTGAGCTTATAATATCTCTTTTTAAAAAAAGTAATGCTGTTAAATGAGTTAGACTTTTCTAATTCTGGGTTATTAAATTTCCTTGGAATAGAATCTAAATTGTACTTTGCACCTTCTTACTCTGATTTGTTCTGTGTCTGTGGCATTTACTATATTCTTAAGCAAATTGTTTGGACACTCTGCAGCACTGGTGTGTTGTTTTGGGTAAGGATCACAGGATTCAGCCAACAAATATGTCCAACACATTGGTTGGAAATAGGTTCTCTTTACAACAGATGGATTAAAAAAAGGAAGAAAAATGAAAAGAAAAAAAAGCTGATATGGACAGCACTGCTCACTTCCTTAATTGAAAGGACCCCTCTATTTAGGGTGTTTTTTGTGCTTTTCTAGTTTACTTTGCAGTTTTTTGTTAGTGGATGAGTCCGTGGCCCTGGAGAGAAGGGAATCCCTTTCTGGAGAGGGTTTCTCAGTGGCCTTGCTGTGGTTTCTCTGCATTTCTTGACTGATTTAACATTTCACTAAGTGGTGTCTTTGGAGTACTGAGCTCTGAGGAGGATCTTTGTTGTAAGAATAGAGAGGATTTCAAACCCTGGCTGCTGCAGGACAGCGAGCTCTGGTGCTGCCAATCCCTGCTTTGGGTTCTCTCCTCTCGTGTGCAGCTCTTTGAAGGAGCAGTGGACTCTTCACCCCCCTGCATTTCACATTAAGCCATCCAAGGTTTTGTAATTAATCCCATGCTTTTATTGCTTAAATAAATGTTTGCTTCCAGCCCAGGACACCTAGGATGTCCTGCAGGGTAGCCAGCTCTGTGGAACCAGCCACAAGACACTGATTTAGTCCCTCTCTAAGGAAAGCAGATCTACTTTCTGCTCTTCTGTGTGTTGATTGACATTAATCCCCTAATTGAAGCATCCAGTTTTGGGATTAAGCTGATATTCATCAGCAAAAACCTGCTAAAGAAGCACAGATTTGTGGTAAATGGAGATTTAGACCAAACCTGCCAGCTTCTCCAACACACATCAAACTTTTCCCAATTTCTTGCTTCTTCACATCTCCCTAAACTCACTGAACTGCTGCATGTGTTGGTGGAAAACTGCTCCAGTCAGCTCTGTGGCAGGGAAACCTATCAGCCTGAGCAGGCCTGGACTCCAAGTGGGAAAGAAAAGAGCCCCTGAAATTTATAATCAGATAAATGCCACCAGCCACAACTTCAGTCTGTGACAGCAACACGATCCATTTTGGGAAGAGAGAGGACCTAAGCTTTTGCTGTCAGAAAATGCAGCAGTTGCACCAAGTCAGAATTCCCTGAGCAGTAGGTTGGCCTGAAGATGATGAGCACTGCCTTTGCCATTGGGTTTGGGAGTGAATTCAGTTTGTTCCTAAGACCAAGTGGCACCAGGAATTTCAGAGGTGCTGGCAGCCCAGGGGGAGGCAGCCACCTCTCTTGACTGCAGGGAAAGCAAATAAGGTTGACATCATTTTATCAGAAGCTACCTGGGTTTATATCCTTAGCTCTGTGGTGACAGGGAGTGTCAAGCTGCTTATCTCTGATAGAGAATTTTCTTCCATTCCTTACAAATATCTTTAATTTGGTGTGTGATGCTTCAGTTCTTTTCAAATGTGCTGTCTTCATATTTTCACACAAGTGATTTTTCCCTTTGTTTTCATTTAATTTTCATTATTTTCTTATTCTTCACAGTATTTCCTTCCTGGCTTCAAAAGGGAGCAAACTGGGTAGAGTGAATAATATCAAAAAATGGAAAAGAAATATTAGCCAAGGGAGGTATTGCTTTTTTTCCTCTGGATATAAGCCATTATCTTGTAGCACTGCAAGAATTTGAATGCTTCAAAAACATATGCAATTGAATGAAACTCTACAGAATTCCTTAAAAAAAAAAACAAAAAAACAAAAAAAAAAGCTCCAAACATGCTTTGAATAAGAGTTGAATTCTGTGATGTGTCTCTTGGATGTGGTTAATGTCTTCTGTGGGTTTGCTGCTCTGGAATCCCTGTAAAAAACAGCAGGATTTGTGCTGGGGAGGGAGTGTCATCCATTGCAAACTGCCTCAAGTTCTAGGTTGGGATTGGGGTTTTTTGGGTGGCTTTTTTGTTGTTGTCTGTACTGTTTTTATCTGTTTTTTGTAGGCAAAGCCTAAGACTGCTGTAGCTTAAAAAAAAAAAAAAAAACAGGAAGAGAAAGTAAATAAACCTTTGCTTTTTTGATTTATTATGTTCATTTCACAGCTGTTTCAGTACATTTTGTTTTGCTGTCTTGTAGGTAGTCAGTTGGAAAAACAAATTTGGAAATTAGGCAAATATGATTATAAAATCACACACAACTGAGAAACCTAAAATCTGAGGAGCAGGTGAACTGCCTGAAACAACTTACTCTAGAGTGGTTTTGGCTGATTTCTTAGCCTGACTCACTAAGGCAATGCCATGTCCTGTGACTGAGTTTTAACTAAAGATATCTTTCTCTTTTTTTTTTTTTTTAAATATTTAAGTTTTTTTAATGTTTCTGAATGCATTCCAGAGCTTTCCAAACCTAAGTGAGATGGAGTCTTGACCTCAGAGACAACTCTGTAGAGATAAAGGCAACATTAAAATCTTTATACAAAGAAAATATTGACTGATTTATGAGGGATCCCTGTATCTTTAAATCATCCTTTCAAAACATTTTATGTCAGCATGAAATTTCATGGTAGGAATAGTCAGTTTTAACCCCTTTTAGCTTTTCAAAGCTCAAATAAATCACTTTTGAATTCTGTGTGACTTGTGAAATACAAGTGTCAGGCAAGTTAGATTCAAATAGTGCTTGTGTGATGGGTTGTGCTGATTGTCATTGCTTAGGCCCTGAAATAAGAAATGAATAAATGAAAGATAACAGCTCCCAGTTATAGCAGAGGCCATCAGCAGGTGAAGAACAGGTGATTCAAATAATTCCCATCTTGGATTTATGTTATTACATGGGCAATATTTCATAGAGTTTTGTGAGGGAGAGGAGAAAGGCACAGTTGAACAGAGATCCCAATAGATGCACTGAATAAGCAAGGAAATGCAAAATGTGAAGTAGAATAGTCAGCAATTATGGAAATGCTGTGAAAAACTGGGTGTGGACCAAAGACCTTGGGAGCCCACAGTGCAGCAGTGTTTCCAGAGCAGTGAAATCCCAGTTTACCACTGGGATTAGGGAACTGGGGAAGCTGGGGCAGCTTCACTGGGTGGTTTCCAGAAGCCCTGACTCGAGATCAGCATGTCAGGGTTCTGGGCTGTATTTTTTCCTTTGCAATAGTTACTCCTTCACAGCCAGAGTTGTATTTCATTAAGATTCCAGTATTGTATTTCATTAAGATTTGCTGTGTAATTAAATTCTTGAGAAGTTTTGCTTCACCCAGTCCTTCTGATACACAGCTGATAGACTTATCATTGGGGATATGTTTCATATTAGGGAAATGAAATGCCAGTGTTTCAAAAGGCTAGAGAAAAAAAGCACTGAAATTTATTATACTATTCTGTAATTGTTGTTAATGAATGGTGGATTGAGGGTTTTTTTCCTTTTAAATTAGCTGTCCTTAAAGCACAAGTGTGCATGAAGAGGTATTGGATGTTTCTGGGCTCTTTGCAGGTTCCCAGCTGCCAACCTCTTGTCTCTGCATGGAAATACTGGATGTCTGAGGGAATGTGGAGTACAAGCTGCTTATTCTATTTCATGGCATTGCTCAAAGATATAAAACATGTTTTCATTCCCGAATTCAATAAACCCCAAATCATTTTAGCTAAAATTGAATTGTTACCACATCTGCCTCTGAATCATGTGGGGAGGAGGCACTGCTGGATTTCCAGTGGAATTCTTCATCCTGCATCACACTGACTGATGCTCAGCCATCCCCCAGACCTAAGCCCCAGCCACCAGCCCACAGCTTGTGTTAGAACACATCTGCTTCATTCTCCTGCACAGAAACACATCTACAAAACTCTTACAATGTTTTGGCTGCTCTGCAGAGGGAATTGGGACAGAAATCCATTTAATTGAACGTGTTCCCATCAGCTGCTGTAGGTGATTTATGGGGTTCTCTGGGAGCAGTGGTTGCCAGAGTTGTTATGGTTCATCTAATGTGGGATGCAGGCACCCATCCTGGCTGCACAGGGAGCAAGCTGGGATCTGGGATGACTCTTCTTTCCAAAGCAAATGTGTTGCACCTCATCTCCTTTACCAAAACCACTGTCATCTAATTTTTCTCTTTATTCTGCCTATTTTCTCTGTTTTTTTGCTTTCTTTGTTTCTCAACTCCTCTCTTCAAAAAAGCCTGGTACGAAAAGGAGAGATGGTAGAGAGAGTGAGGGAAAGACCTCAGTGAAAACTGAAAATGGGAAAAAAAATGTAATCAGCTGGGATTTCTTTTTGCAGTTTGGATGAAAATGTACAGAAGGAAACATCCATGGACTCCTCCAAGTTAAGAAAGTGTGTTTTGTCCAAAGTATTTTCACTTAAATATTTTTATTTGCTTTACTGTGGTGCATAACTCCTGTTCCACATTGCTAAATTCTACCTAATCATCCCTAAGGGCCCAGGGGCTGTGGAATTGAACCTGAATTTGTTTCATGGGGAGCAGAGCTGGAGAGCTGCATCTCTGGGCCAGTCCTACATTTCTGCTCTTACAGATTTCAGGAGCATGCTAATAGGATTAGGTACTACAAAGCTGTCTTGCATTCAAAATTAATATCAGAGGGAGTGTGCTGTGGAACAGAATTTCTTGCAAAGAGCGCTGACAGCAGAAGCACAAACTCACCATGAGATTCCACATCACCACTCCCTCCTCTGGGCTCCCTCTTCCAGGGCTTTGGATCTCTGCTATCCCAAACCTTTCTCCTTTTCACGTGGCTCTTCCTGCAGGAGATCCCCTTGGGATGGACACTGGACCACAGGCAGATCCCCTCGTGCCAGGGTGTGTGGCTGTGTCCTGGGTTTTATGCCTTGGAAGGAAGAGCTGGACTGGCTGTGTGGGCAGCACATGCTTTGGTTCTGAAAACAGCCTTAGCTGGTGATTTTGCAAAAGTTTTGGTAAGCTTTGTCTCAGGCCACTATGTTTCCTAAAATGAGCAATATTCTTACTCTGCTGCTCCCCCTGTCCCCTCCCCCATGTCACTCCTTTCTTTTTATTCATTTTGCAAATTTCTACGGCACTGCAACCAGAAATGTAAAATTACCAAGTCAACATATGCTGGGTTAAAAATGGAACAAAAATCAAGTTCCTGCTAAGGGATACAAAGCTGAGCTTCAGATAATTGTAAACAGGAACTGACTTGAGGTCCAGCCCAGCATCCCCTCTCCAGCCATGGCCATGGGCTGGGGGAGAATGAGCAGAGCAGGCACATGTGACACTTCTCCTCTGATGCTTCCCAGGCTCCAGCTGTTTTCTGCTCAGGGACTTGGTGCCAGGAGTGATTTCTGTGTAGATAGTAAGCATGAATAGATTTTCCTTCTGTGAACTTAATCTTCTCTAGCCTTAAGCCAGTGCAGGCTTGTGACATCCACAGCTTCTCTTGTTAGGTACAAAAATCACCTTTATTTGTTTGTGTTAGACATGGCTCCAGTTTGGTTTAAGGGGTCTTCGTGTCAGGAGTGGAAAATCCCACCAAGAAGCTGTCTCCATCCATGCTGCCCATGCTCTCTGTTTCCTTTCCCCCTAATCATTCTTAGCATTTGATCTGCTGTCTTTTTCCCTTTGCCTGTTGGTAGCACTGGGCTAACATTTCCATGGTACTGTCCATTGTAAACCCAGGATTTCACTCCACTGCAGTTGTGGTTGGCTCAGAGTCCATCATTTCATATGTGAGGTTAGGATTGTTTTTCCCACATGCATATTTGACATTTATCTCTATTGAATTTCATCTGCCATCTCATATGTCATATCATTTCATAAGGTCCTTCTGTAGTTCCTCACAGTCAGCCTTTGTCCTCATTACTCTGAATAAATTGATATCAGCAAACCTCCTCCCCCTGCTTTCCAAGAGGATGCTGGAGAGTGTGGATCCCTAATTTGACCAGTGGAGGAGACAGGCTTTAAGTCCTGCAGGTCTGTGCATCTCCCTTGGTTAATTTTACTCAGTATTGCTTTGATAAATTCAGTGTGCTGGGAAATGAATCCATGCGTGTCCTGTTTGCTCCAATGAGTTTTGTTTACAGGAAACCAGAACAAACTATGGGAAAATGAGTGCTAACATTTCAGCTTTTGATGTTCATTGTGTGTGTGTAGGTCTGAGCCCCCGAGTTGGTGAGTGAGAGAAGCAACAGAGAACAGGGGTCACATAAAAATTTTCCTGAACTGTTCACAATTTAATTCCTGTGGATAACATGAGAAGCACCAATAAAACCTGGAAAAGAAATGGAAGACTCAGATGTGCCTACTCTGATGACTGTGATGTAGGTGACTTGGAAGAAATCTGCCATTGGTGTATTGCTCTGCTTTTCAAAATGGGCACAGTTGAAGTTGTAGCAGGAAGGCAAAGACCAAAGAGGATTTGATCAGGTACATGAATATACAGACAGGAGGGGGAACACGGTCCTGTGAAGCTCCTTTGCATCTCTCTCTTCTGCCACAGTAGCTTTTATTTCAGCTAACACAAAGCCTTAGTGGTTTTTGGCAGTATTTCAGGCAGATCTTCAGATAGGGATGAACTGTTCTTGAACCAAATCTCCAAAGGGTTTGGCACAAGTGTGCTCTCCTGCAGTATGAAATGTAGATTTTTGTTCAGTATTTATATTTGAATAGACATTAATGAGTGCCTAAAGAAAATCACTATCTTTACTTTTTCTCTTGCTATTTGATTTTCCTTTGTCTGCTCAATGCTTATGCAGATTGAACTTATTGTACTGGGAAATCCTACCTGGTGTCAGTCTCCCTGCTGGGGCTGGGAGGTGCTGGGGGGGAGATGATGTAACTGTGACAAAACAGTTGCTGATCAAGAGTATCAGTTTCAGTCCTGCCTGTCTGATGCCAAACTTCAGGAAAATCCCTCCCTTAATTTGTTGGGTTTGCTCATAATCCTTCCTGTGAGTCTGCTACGAGCACCACGATGTGTGAAGTTGTACCACGGCATCATGGAATGCCTTGGGCTGGAAGGAACCTTAAATCCCATTTTATTCCACCCCCTGCCATGGGCAGGGACACCTTCCACTCTCCCAGGTTTCTGCAAGCCTCATCCAGCCTGGCCTTGGACACATCCAGGGGCAGCCACAGCTTCCAGAATCATGTCAGTGAAGCAGCTGCCAGGACAGGATAACGAAATACCTGTGACCCTCTTGGTGTTGCTGAGTCAGTAGATTTATTGCTCTTCTGTGTTCTTTAAGGGTGGTTTTTATACACCACCTGTCAAACTGTAAGCCCTTGGAACAGATTAGCCCTGCAGAAGGGATGCCCCAAGTTTCCTCTAGACTTCCCACCTTGCACTGAGTAATGATTCTGTATTAATGAAAAATTGAGTTTGTTTCATTCGCTGTCACGTTTGAAGCACGAGGATATTTTTCCTTCCCTAGGACTGGTTACATTTTAATGCATGTATTCAAAATTCAAGTCCAATCTGAAATGACCTATCAGCTATGATATAGTCAGGGGAAAGCATCAAAACATGATGCATTGAACATATTTTACATTCCTATCCTCACAGCATCCTTGAGTTGATTTTATGCAATACATATATCCGATATTTGATTTTGATGAGAGGGGCTGTAGATGCAGATGTACTTCTCTGTGAATATATTCTGGCACTGGTAACACATACATTGCTTTAATTTTGGATGCAGAAATCACACTGAGGACTTTTTTTAAGCTGTGATTAGGCAAACACAGCTGAAAGGGTCAGGGAAACTGTCCATAATGACTTTTTAGAGTTTAATAGGGAAGGAAAAATAAATTATTATAAACCAGGCATGGCATGGTAGGTTCCAAAGTATTTCTCTGAGTTTAGCAGATGTGGCAGGTCCTCAGCTTGTTTATTAAGGGACAAGTAAACCTTTTATTGATCTCTCTTTTTTCAGTAAGACTGTGATATAGATAAAAATACTTTATTTAAAATTATCTGTATCTGGGCTGTGTTTCTCAGAAGGTATTGCAACTATCCTCATAGGCTGCTATTTAGGGCTGAAGTGAAAAGCTAAATAACATGCAAAAAGTGGCTAATTAGAAGCTGCCTGTGTGTTTCCAAATTTCTAATCAGATTCACAACTCCTGCTTCAAATAGATGGAATAGCTTTTTTTTTTGGTGCAAAAGTAAAAAATAAATATTTATCATATCAAAACCATTCCAATATTTCCCTGAGCACATCAGGATTATAAAACAGAGCTTTGTAGCTAAAATGAGTCCCTCAATGGCTTCCTGAGCAGAAAGGAAATGTGAAACGATCTCAAAGCAAAAGTTATTAAGAAAATTTTCATACACCACACCTTATTAACATGCAGACTTCAGAAGGGATGTTTGAGGATAACTGGAGACATCTGTAAACTCTGGGGCACGCTGTGAACCCTTGGAAACCTTGCAGTGAGATTATTTTAGCACAAATCACATTTTGTGGTGCTAACAGAGATTTAATGGAGAATTTTAAAACTTTCCAATCCCAAGAAAAATGTCAATTTGAGAATAATTCAGTTGGTTAAGCCCTGGAGATGAGGTTTCAGCAGGTACCAGTCCCCTGATCTGCTCACGAGAAATCGACTGCCCAGGAACCAGGAACTGACTGGGGACTTTCTCCCCTGTGTCCCCAGCTCATCCTTTATCTGCAGAACCTCTTGCCACTGGAAATCCAATTACAGTTAAACAAAGATTCACCTCAGTGCCTCGTGGAAAGCTTTGAAAAATGTTTTGTTTAAAGACAGTTCTGCCCACATCTGTCTAGGTAGGGAGCCAGGATCTTCTGAAGGTTTTAATGCTGTGTTGCACCCTCTCCTGAAGCAGGATATTGGCTAATCCTGACATTAGTGTTCATCTAGACCAGTCCCTTTATAGCTACAGGGGCCATATAGGTCACACTCTTAGTGCTCTTTTCTTGTGAGGTTGGCTTAGAAAGATGACTTCATTAAAATGAAATTTTTTTCTCTTTCCTGTTAGTTTTATTGCTCTCCTTTTTGCATTGTGTCATTTCAGCCCAAACATATTCAGGATTTTCTCTTCCTTCCATGCACTCCTCTTTTAAAACCCAGCAGGTAGAAAATCACTTTGACTAAAGCTGGGATTCTCACATTAAAAGCTGAGATTGTCCAGCTTTTCAAAGTATGTGATTATATAAAGTATCAAATACTGTGAGAATTGGATTAAAAAACCACGAGGGCCGATATGGAGACAAATGGTAATGAGCAGCAGGAAAAGACAGTGCGTACAAATACAGTAATGGATAGCAAATGTCAAGAGTTCAGCATTCAATTTTATTTCCCTGTTTTTATGAGGTGAATTTTTATTATCTATGTCATGGGGATTGTGTGTGTGTGTGGTTAAGAGAACAGCTGAAAAGGTGTATTGAGGAGAGAGGTCAGGGGTCAGGATAGTCAGAGGAATTTGGGATGAAGAGGACTGGGAAGCAGCCAGGGCATGAGCACCAATAACACATTAGGGATGAGAGTGTCAGGCCTTTGGGATGCTGCAGCATTTCTCCAAATTCATGTTTGCCAGCTCCCTCAGGAATTGCACACAGTTGATGCTTTGGCCCCAGGTGTGTTGCTTCAGTGTATGATAGGGATGGATCCCAAACTGTGTTCCTTGCATGGATGCAGAAAAAAACCCTGGAGAAAACCGTAGGTTTGTGTTCATGCAGCTTCTCCTTCCCTCCTTGGGGAGCTGGCTGGGAATTTTAGGGATGAGAGCTGATTGTGAAGTCTGGGGCTCAAGCACAGTAAAGATTTTCAGCATATTGCAGCAAAGAGAAGTACTTCTATTGAGAAGAGTGTCAGGAACCCAAAGATGTTCCCCAGCATCCTGCTAAGCTGTAGACTCCACCAGTAAAAAGAATAATGTTGATTCCAGAATTTCAAGTGTGCCATTTCCTAACGTTGAGTTCAGCAGCTGCATTTGCAGCCTGTGATTGCAGGGCCGTGGGAGCTGCTCCCAGCTGGGCACGGGCACTGGAGGTGCTTCAGCTGTGCTGTGGGCAGCTGCAGCCAGGTACACTGTGTTCTCTGCTGACTTGGGGATTCAGTTTCCCCCTTTTTGTGTTTGGGGTTTTTTTTAAGTCCATTCTGCCTTTTTCTTTGTTGTTCTCATCTCTGTGCTCACTAATGAGTGCCCAAGTGCCCGGGTGCTCTGTACAGCACGTCCCTGATCGAGGATGAGTCCTGAATGGCAGAGCTCCTGCCATACAGCCTGACCCATGAACCCTGGGCTGGTTTGAGGATTAAAACCAGCTTCTGACAGGATTGTGCTTCTGAAGCTCCTCTTGGCCACCTCTCCTCAGCCTCATGCCCTCTGTTTGGCAACTTCTGAAGCGCTGCTGCCTTTTGCCTGATTTAGGATTAAAAATATGTCATTCCTGGCCTTCCCTTATCCTCTGTCCTGGCTTACATGGAACAGAAATGACCTGTGGCTTGTTTGAAAGTAGGCTTTAGGGAGGAGGGTAGCAGAAAGATGCCCTGCAAAGTGATTGCAGGGGTTTAGCAGGGAGTATTTAGTCTGGATTTCATACAGAGAGTGCCCACGTAGGGAGAGCTCCTTCCTCAGCTTTGAGACTGCACTGGTTACACATTGTGGGTTCACTGCACAGCTGGGGAGTTGCTGTGAGAGCATTCCCAAGCACACCCATGCCAGGGCCCTGCAAAGGGCACTTGTGCTGTGAAATGGAAACTCTTCTCTACTCCATCACAGTGCCTCACGTTCATTCCTGCTCCTTCAGTGACCTCCTCGTCAAATGTGGTCCATTTAAAGATTCACAGTGAGATCTATCTCAACTGCCAGCTTTGCAGCAGCAGCCTGCTCTCCAAGAAATCAAGCTGTGTGCTGTCTGCTCCATCAATCATTCCCAGCCAGTGCTGAGGGGAGGATTCAGGATGGAGACTTGGCTGGTGACCAGGTAGTTCAAGCACAGAACAGGTGTAGGGCTGTCCTGTGCTGCAGGCTCTCCTGCAAATCCTGGGGGAGAGAAGCTTCTTAAGAAGGTCAACCTGTAGTATTACAAACCAGGCTTTGTTTTACATTTAATTTTGCCCACTTTTGGGCTATCTAATCTTAAAAAATTAGCATTTGATAACAGCAGCAACATTTGGTTGTTGGGTTTTTTTTTTTCCCTTTCATTTTTGTGAGGGCAAAGTTTTGGAATTGACAGCTTTGGCATCCCTTCCCAGCAACTCCTGCTGGGGCAGCATTGTGTCTTCACCAACAGCCTCCTGGGCAACTCCACCAGAGCCACCCCTGCCATCGTGTCTGCTCTCCCCTCTGCTGCAGTCAGGGCTGGAGACAGGCTCTGTGTGCCACACACCCCATGCTGCAGCATCACCCCGCTCTCAGGAGCCTTTCAGCAGTTTGGAGCCACCCATGGCAGGCAGCTCAGGGGATTAAAGGCTTGTCCAAACTCTCAGAGGCTGTTTTGGGAAGTCAGTGTGACACGGTGTGGCGCTTTCTCACGCGTGTCACACTCGGCACACGCACAGAAGAGCTGCTGTCCCCTTGCACATTCTGTTTGCTTTCACACGTGGCTTGCTGAAGGAGCAAAAGGTGAAAATGCATCATCATCAACTGATCTTCGTGGCTGGGTGAGAAATATTTCTTCAGTCATGAGTTTTACAGACTTTTTGTAAAAGTTCCTGGGTTTGGAATCAGGATCGATGACAGCATTTGGGAGTGGGGAAATCAGAGCAGCCTTCCAGGGTGGGGGACAAGAACTGTCACCCAGCAGCAGTAATTGAGTCATTAATGCCTGTCATGGGGAGGCAGGGCTTGGATCAGGTAGACCTGAGGCTTTGCAGGGAAAAGCCATCAGACAGTTATTCCCATTTTTGCAGGCCTGTCTACAAAAGGAAAACCTTGGATGTTAAGATCCGCAGCAATTTTGCAAAATTGTTTTTCTTTCTTAAGTGAAAATGAATTAAGTCATACTGTGAGCAGTATTGTGGTCAGTGCCTCATAATGGAAAAAAAGCAAATAAAAATTACTCCTCCAGCAATGATGGGTTAATGACTTTTTAGTACCAAATAAAATTTTGATAGTTATCGCTGATGTATTTTTTTAATAATTGACTGGGATGCTTAATAATGCTATGTCTAATTTAGGAATCCAATTTATTGACAAAACTAGGAAGAAATCATCATGTTAAATAGACACAAAAATCAGTTTAATGCAATTCATGGGGAGGCATTGTAACTTCACAGCAGGCAAAATACAATAAGCACTAATGTAACCTTGTAAATTAAGGATTAAGACAAAACCTCTCAGCCTGTCCAGAGTACAGCATGAGATGGTATGGAGGCTTGGATGGCTTGGTTTACAGCCTGGTATCTCTCTGTCCACCCAAAAAAAGCTGTAATTTTTTTGACCACCCTTTCACTTTTCACCTTTCACTTGAGTTGCCTTCAGTTCTCTTTTCAAGATGTCTTTCCTTCTGTGTACTTTTTGCAGTATTTTGAATAAACTCTTCCATCGTGGCAGGGCTTCCTTCAATCCTGTTCATCTTAAGCAGCTGAGTCTGTTTAGTGAGTTTATTAATTACCATGTTGGGCTCATTAAAGTGAGCACCTCATTTGGAGAAACCTCCTGGGGACTCCAGCGAATACACATGTACTCATTAGACTGAATGTTTTCCACTTGTACATCAGCATTTTGATAATAAACACTTCATAATCCCAAGGAAAATGGTGCAAGTTGAAAGTTAGAATTTAGTTGAGGATAGGTTTTTTGAGGATTTTTTATTTCTCCCCATGGGCATCAATATGGCTATTAGCTCTGCAGCTATGGGTCATCAAACAGCCAGCAAAGTAATTTCTCACATGATTTCTGCACTGTGCTTAAAGAAATTCACCTCCTCTGTCCTGCTGGTTCATGCAGCTCATTATAGGACACTTGGCTTGGCTGTTGGCAAGTCAAAATCTGAAGGGCCATGCAATTAAATGTAGTTCTGAATTTCCTCCCCTTCCAGCAAGGGCACAGTAGCAGCAGTGTCTGATGTGGTTTAGCACCAGTAGCTGTGCAGTTTAACCGAGTATGGGTGGAAGATTCAAAGTCAGACAAAACTATGAATGGGGTAACCTATAGCTGGCTTTAAAGTTCCCATTAACAAGGTGGCAGTAAGGTATGGCAGTGCCTTGGCTGTGGTGTATTCGAGGGGGGGCTGAATGTGGAAAGATTTTGCAAATCCTTGTGATGCAGTGACAGGTCAGATAAAAAGCTGGGAGCATTTTAAGTTGGTCGGTCAAAATGCCTCTGCTGTGTGCAGGGCTGTGCCCATTTTTTGGAGTGTATCAGGTCAGCTCATTTGCAGCAGCTCTGCAGTCAGGCTGAGGCTGCAAGGTCCCACTTCCCTCCTGCCTCTGCATGTCACAGTCCTTGAGTGCTGAGGTGCTGCAGCAGTTTGGTTGATCCCTTGCAGGGAAATCTACTGCACACTTCTTGCTTTGTGCTGGGGAAAACAGTCCCAGATGATTTTGTCCCAGATGAGGATGTTTGATCAGGCTGTTGGAGCAGGGATTTCTTTCCCCAAAGATGAGCAGAGCTGTAGAACTGAGCCCCAGGTCATGCCACGGATCAGCAACCAACCTCCCACTTCAAATTTTAAAATCCAGAGGAAAGAGCCTAAAAACCAGCTGAGGAACTGGAGGCTGCTGGTGCCCTCCTCTGCTCTTTTAAGAGGAAACACAGCTCCTCCACTGAGTTTCTCTGGGGGCACTTAAGGTGGAGTTTATTTACTGTGTAACGTGGTAGTTTAGTGGGATTCCTGCTTGCTGCCTAATTAGTTCCACTAATTTATTTGGAATAACGCTTCTTCCCTTTCTGTTGAATGGCTGGAAGTGGGTTCTGGGAGCCCATCTATTCCCTCATTTAGCCCTTGCACACTTGCAGGATGCTGTGCTCACTCTCCCAGGCCCATTCTGGAATAACCATTACCTCCGTAAGCACTTCACCTCAGCAGTGCCCAAAGGTCCTTTGGGAACAGCTGCTTGCAGGCTTTGTGCAGACAGAAGATGTCCTGATCCAGCAGGGCAGGCACTGGAGCACGAGGGTTCCTGAGAGCCTGAGATTTTTGTATACTTTGAGTTTCTTCTGCTCCATATCCTGCTGCCTGTTCTCTCTTCCCTGCCCTTCCCTGCTTACTGTGTGCTTATTTATCACCCTTAAAAATGATGTAATTAATTCTATAACATATGCACACTTGTAACTAAAACTCTTTAGCTGGAGAGCAATTTGTGCAGAAGGAGATTTGGTACTGAATATTCCTGTGCAAGTGCTGCTTCTCTGGTCTTTTCCATGGACAGCTGGCTGTAATCTTTGGGATTTTAGGAGGTAGGGTGCAAGAGGAGGGGTTGCATACACACAGGTATTGATGCACAGCAGTTGCCTCCTGGCAAGGAGGTTGGGACTCAGCACCAGTGGGTCAGGAAGCAGAAGTGACAGAACTGACCCTGTGGATCAGTTCCTTTGTCAGGATCACTTCCTTTCCCTCACCTTTGCCACGTGTATGCTCAGAGCCAAGAGCATCCACACTTCGGGCTCACACAACCACGTGGATCCTCTTCAACCTCCCCAGCTTCTCCTCAGAATTTCACTTGCATTTTAAAACTCTGTTCCAGTCAAGATGGTATTTTCATTTGGTGGTTTTCCTTTTGGCAAAGGAGACTTTTCCCCCTTCCCCTGGCCTGGGAGCTGGAGGGCCCTGCAGGCAGCTCTGCCAGAGCTTGGTGCCTGTGTGAAAGCAGACATGAGCTAATCAGGCTGGCACAACAACAGGCTGTTATTTATGAAGCCAGCCCTTTTCTAACTTTTCCTTTGTTTATGCACTGTAATTCCAATGTCATAAATACTAAAAGGTTTACTGCTGAGAGACGAGAACTTCCCTCATTCATCTCTGCAATTAAACTTCTTGCGCCCACGGTGGCTTTTCCTTTTAACTGCCTTTTAGGATGGAATCCAGGATTTTAAGAGGTTTCACTGGCTGAATTTTTTAAATGAGGTTAAAGAGTTTTTGAGGGAATTTGGAAGAGTATTTAATTTTTCTTTTTTGTTTTCTTTGCAGGTTTAGGCTTCATTTTTCAGCACAGTCCTTGAGTTCCTGAGTGACTTTGAACAAATTCTTTTTCTGTGTCTTACCTTCCCCAAATTTGTGACAGGATAAACCCTATTATTGACTTTAACTGTCTTTAAAGTGTCCAGTGAGCTCCCTTAGAGCTGGGTACTGCTGCTTCTTTTCTTTCTTGCACAATCTCTACAGCCTCTGGGTTGGTTCTGGAAATGTGTCACACAGTGGCAAATATTCTAAGAAAAGGAATCCTATTGAGTTTTGCTGCAAAGAACTGGGAAAGTTACTGTGTGATAATCTCAAGGAGGGCTGTGCTGTGCTTCTGTCAGCTGTAGAGGTGCCTTTGTTCCATGGACAGAGCTCACCATCCTCACAGTAAAGAATTGGGATTCTGAAGATTTGGGATCACCCAAATAAGTTGTCTTTGGACTCTCAGTTAACTGCATTGTCCCTTTCAGTAGCAGTCACAGATTTTGTGGGTGAATTTTATCTTGAAGAAGAACATGAAGAAATTCTGTGGTCACTGTGGAGCTGTAATAGTTCTAAGCTATAAGTATGGAGTTGCAATTGCAGGAGGAGCTGGCATGAATCAACCTACTCTCATTTCAAACAGCTGTTTAATGAGAGCTTCTTGTAAGATCCCCTGTTAAGAATAGGCCATAATGAGTATGATGAAACCACCTCATCCTTGAAAACAAATTCCTTTTCATGGCTTAATTAAAAGTGCTCCTAGTACTTCTGTGAGCATACATGATGGCTTAGGAAAGCCTCTGTTTTAATTTATATAAAGAAGTCTCAATTAGGAAGCTAAATAGATAATATGTTGCTTTAATATTATACAGTGAAAACTGTTCTTATTTCTGAACTTCTGCTATCTTCCAGTCAAATATATTTGTCTTAACAGCTTTCCCTGAGAGACCAGAGTGACAGCCACGTCCTTGTATGCTTTTAGTTCTGTCTTAATGCGATGGAAGAAGTGCAGAGTAGAGCAACTGACTTAGGCATGATTTTTGGTGAGTTTTTTGGGGAGCAATTACAGGTGGCTGAGCCTTGTGAACTATGTAGATGCAGATATTTTTTAGGAACAGGCAGCACCAATTAAAGCTGCAGTGCCATTTGCCCAAAATGCAGCAGCAGTGCGATGTGTTGCAGGAGGGGTTTGTGTTTGTGCACAAGAAGCTGAATGAGCAGCAGCTGGTGTGGCCAGGACAGGTTTGTCACCCCTCAGTGAGCCAACCCTGCTGCCCCAGTGCAGGAAACATCCAGGTGTGGGAGAACAACCCTGCTCCACACTGCTGGCAATTCCCAAGCCTGTTTGCTTCCCGTTTGCCACATCGAACCATCCCTTTCTCTTTGTAGTTTTCCTTGTAAGATGCTAATTAAAGAAAGAAATGTTGGTTTGAGAGAAAACTGCCAAAGTGAGTATTGTAAAAGAGCAACTGTTTCTTTGCATTTGTCTGAAATTGCTGTGCCCTGGGGAGGAGCATAAATATAAAAGTTCCCTGTGCAGGGACTTCCCGGCTGTGATACCTGAGGAAGAGGGGACAGGAAAGCAGATTTATTTTGGGCTGTTTCCTTTGTGGGGCTCTCTCCTGACATACTGAGAAATCAGTGAATAAATCACACAGAAATGCATTAGAACCTTAAAGAGGGATCTTTTTACAAAGACAAGTGAAGTGTTGAAGGAAGGTTGCTGGCTTGCATGAAGAAATGTGTTGCTTGTTGGGAAATGTGCTCTGGCCTGGCCTTGGGCATGGACTGTCTTTGGGGGGTCTTGGACAGCTGTGCTGAGCATTCAGCTGGGGAAGAATTCAGAGTTATAGATCCAACAGTGAGGAACAACCTGGAGCTCTCTGTGTAAATGTGGTCCTGCCACAAAGTTATTGTCCTGTTCCTCTTTCCCTTCTCTGTCTTGTGGCTGCAGCATTTTGATTTCCCAACAGAAGGCACATTTGTAGTTTGGACAAATGTGTTCTGATGTATCACTTGGATTGTTTTCACATTATCAGATTTTTCTGTACTTGGTAAAGACCTGCTATCAGCGTGCCAGTGCAGCGTGGTGGTTCATCACATGAAAGCAGCGGGACACTCAGGGCGAGGAGTTAAATTGTGACTTGGTCTGTACTGCAAACCCCTGACCCCCTGCACTGAGACACCACAACAGAGAGCATTAGCAAAAGGATTGGGAAAAAATGTTAATGACTGAGGAGTTTTTGTTTTCATAGTGGTTTCTGGTTTGTCTCCTGAATGATTACTCTGACACCTTCATGGCTGACCCTTTGCTTTCCACTCAGTTTACAGCCGTGATCTTCTACTTTCAGTTCCATCAATACTGCAGGCTCTAATTTTTACAGATTCTTGGTTTTTCTTGCAAATGTCAATCTCACAAAACAATTGAGGTGTGATCTGTCTTTCTCAAGCTCTCCTTCACACAGTGCTGCCTCCCTGGCTTCTCTTGGTGGGTTGTTGCAGACGGATTTGCTTTCATGCTAGGTGGGAGATCAAACCCTTGGCAGAAACTGCCCCTGGTAGCATTGCTTGCAAGTTTTGTTAATTGCTCAGCCTTGGTTTGCTGTTTTTCTGTTGTTTCCCCTAAAAAGAGGTGTATTTGCTGTGCTGAGTGATGTTCATAATTGCCCCCCTACTTTGCCAAAACGCCACTTGTGAGAGCCTGAGAGATTGCAAATGTCAAGCGTGGGACCCAGGAGGACAATCTACCAGTCACTGCTGAAATGATTTGAACTAGTGAACTCCTGTTAAAACTGTTAATTGCTTTTTTAAAAACACTTAATGGAAATTGCCACATTTAAGTAGCCCATAAAACCACGATGACACCAGCCTTAATCAGGTGTCACAAAAGCACATCCATTATAAGCTACCTGGCCTGAAAACTTTGACGATGGAAATCAGTTGTGACAGCCTGGTGTTTACAGTCCCACATCTCTCTGGAAGAGGAGAAAAATTTATTTGTTTTACTTATGAAGAGACTCTTCTCTGAACTGCACCTTTATGTGCAATAAAACTTATTGAAGAGAATGACCCCAGGGAACTCAGGAGTCTGTAGGATAAGGTAGTGCTGCCTAGTTTTGAATATTTCATACTGGGATATGCTAATTTGTTTGGTGACCTTGCTGCAGACTCAAAAAAAAAAAAAAAAACCCCATGGAGAGCTCAGTAAAAACCACTGTGCTGTGTTTTTCTCTGGGGTGTTTTGTTGATTCCAAAAGCCAGGATGCTGCAGGGAGGAAACTCTGGTGTTGGGCAGTGAAATCCTGTATATTTTAGGTAATATAGTTACTTGGGAGTGGATTTTACAACGTAATGTGATTATGGGACATATATTTTTTTAAAATGTCAAGTGAGTTAACTATAAATCCCACTGAAAGCTTAGGTGGACACTTTATTTATGAGGACACTGGGAGGTGTCTATTTGCCCCTTCCCACTGCCTGCCGAGTGCTTCTGGATTGTGCATCAACACGTGACCCTCTGGAAAAGATCTTTGGAAAGAAGAAAAGATGGGAGCAAGCTTTAGGTGGAGGTGTTCATGTGTGAGAGGAGCATTCAATGTTCCATGGATCCAGGTCAAACTGAGCCTCTGGCCTGGGGCTGCTGGGAGCTGGAGGCAGGGTGTGCTGGGCTCCCTCCTGCTCCCCATGCAAGGCTGTTCCTCTCCTCAAATCTTCCAAAAAGGGGAATTAATTGCTCATTAATTGCTCATCAGCAGTCTCAGAAGAGGCCTAAAAACAGAAGTGGCCCAGTGGAGTGACACACTTTCTAGTCCATTGCCATGGGCCATTTCAGGTCACGGCAGCTTTAGGGCCCTGCCTTCAACCTTTTAATCTGTTCTGCTGCTCAGGGTGGTGTTTGCTGTCCTTGCACCTTCACATATCACACTCACATTGTTTATTATACATTAAAAAAATAAATCTGGAGTCACTGTTGGCAGTAAGAATTCGGCAGAGCTGTGGTAGCAGCCGTGTTGCCAGAAGGGGCTGTTTTAAGTAGGGTGTAGTGACAAACACTGGGATAAAAGTGCTACAAATCACCCGTCCCAGCGTTGCCACTTTCATGTCACATGGAGTTTCTGTAGTACTCTGATGATGTTTCCTTTTTTTATGCTCCTTAAAGTTTTATACTGGCTCTTGCCACAAGTTATTTGAGGTAACTCCAGGATATAACCTTGAATTCCAGTGATCTCCCTGAAAGACTTCACAGAAACTCTTCCACTTCTTTTGGGGTAAAAGTTCACTTTATTAAAGCAATTTAATTTATTGATAGTGCTGATCTTGAGCAGAGTTTGGGAGGCAGAAGGAGGTACCTTTGCTGCCAGTATCCTGAACTTTCCCAGAGCTGCTATGCAGCAACTCCTTGCCTCTTTGAAGTTGTGAAAGCACATAAATAAAAATAGTTACAAAATAAGAAGTAGTAGGTCTTTATCGCACTTGTGTGATATTTTGCAAAACCTTATTTACCTGTGATACTGACATTTTCTACTATTATTACTTTTTAAAATAGAAACTGAAGAGTGCAGACAGATTACCAGCAGAGATATAGGTAATTTAAGGTGGAAAATTTACAGTGGAGCTGTAAAAGGGTTGTTTGTTGGTTTTTTTTGAGGTGGTTGATCTAAAGGAAATGTTCTTAGTGTTTGTTCTCCAAGGGGAAATTTTGTCTCTTCCAGTCAGGGCAATAAATGAAGGTGAAAGAACTACCAAAAGAACATCCCATAATTATTAATTTGCCAGAAACAGCATCTCAGAAGGAAAAGCCTCCTCAGGATAGTACAGGAATGTAAAATACTCATTATTCCCCAAACACATAAGGATTTGCACAGATTAATGCAGCTGGGCCCACACACCTGAGATCAGTGACAGGTGTGAACCAGGTTTTGATTTTTAAAAATAAAATATATCTAGCTCAAGGTATCTTTGTAAGCCAAATGGGGAATGCTATTCCTGTGTTAAGGAATCAAGCTGCTGTAAGGCATAATGACAGACAGGCTTTAGTTTTGATATGAACAGGAAAAAGTTCCTATTGCAATGCTTGGCCCAAAGATTAAAGGCTGCAACCAGAAATACAGCAAGAGCCTTATGAGTCCCAGTCCCTGCTTCTGCAACCACATATCTTTTATCTTTAAAAATTAAGTGTACAGAAGAGAAGTGAAATATTACCAGTGGATCGTTTACTATATCCCAGCAGTTCAATCATCAGTGCTGGAAAGTCAATATTATATTAACTTCAAACTAGTCTCTACTGAAGTTCTCCAAAATGATGGAAATGCAGAGGTCCTAGTTTCCTAGCTGTGCATTTGGCTACTTATGAAATGTCATATAAAAGTGATGTTTTGGTAAGTGATCATTCCCACTGTGCTCCAAAAGGCAGCAGTTCTGTGTTACATCAGGTTTGCTTTCGGAACGGAGTTTACTGCAAAGTACCTCATGTAAATTAAAATAATATTGACATAAAGTGGTCAGAAAAGGAACAGGGCTCAATGATTCCTATTGGAAATTCCTTGAATATTTCTCAAATTGAATGTCAGCAATAACTTCTGAATGTCTGTCAACAGATGACTTCCCAGAAGGTGTTTGTTTTCCATCCTGACCGCAGTGGAAGATCATTACCTGGGATATAGATTGTTTCATCTGTATTCTTCCTGCTGCTGCTTAATTGGCATCTGTAGAGTGTTTTAACACCTGGATTAACAAAGGCCTTTGTCTTCCATTTACAGAAGATAAAAAAGGATTTGAGCTTTTTAAACTAAATGTATTTTGCAGTATGGTAATAGGTGAAACTGCTTCCTATTATATAAAATACAGTCAATTTTTGCTAAAAGCTTCAGGGGCTTCCCTCCAGCCCTTGGTCACCTCCTCTTAAGCAGTCTGGGAGTGTGCCAAGGGAGCTGGAAAATCTTGAGTTTGATCCCCAACCTGCTGAATCCCAAACCAATGAAATAATTTTGTGGAAATACTGTAGCACACCAGCGTGTGTGTGCCTGCATGGCAGCTGTGTACGTGGTGGCTTCATTTAAATGCTGTGGGTTTTAGTCAGTGTAGATGTGTGTGAGCCCCAATCTGCATTTCTGAGGGCTGGTGTCTAGCTAATGTCTGATTCCAGTATTTGTACAGTTCACAGGAATCCTTCAAGGGTTTATTTGCTCTGTGTTCATCCGGGATGGAGTGAGTGTACCATGTAAAATAATATGTCAGCTCATAAACTGCATGTACAGTGATGAGATGTGAGCTCGTTTCACTTTTATCACAGGACCTTGAATCAGGCTTGTTCTGCTGCCAAGTCCCCAAACACCTCCTTGCAATGTGCTTGGAATTCACTTCTCTGGAATTGTGTTTTTTTTGGTGCATCCTTTTGTGTTTTGTCAGACTCTGGTGCAGGTGGTTTCACAGATGAGAGCTGGGAAGGATGCAGCCAGTGCACCTGGGATGCTGTGGCATTTTGGGTCCTTCCTGAGGAGCTCAGGGCAGGACACAATGTCCACTGACAGGAGCAAAACACTGTAATCTGTGCTTCCTGGGACACTCTGGACTGTTTGGGCTTCCTCTGCCCACTGTCACGGTTGCTACCATGTGCACATTGATTTTTGTGGGTTTTTTTCTCAACTCTATCCTCCTCTGTGCCACATGATGTGCTGTGATGTGTCCTGCTCATTGGATTATTAAAGGCCTTTGTCTTCCATTTACAGAAGATAAAAAAGGATTTGAGCTTTTTAAACTAAACATATTTTGCAGTATGGTAATAGATGAAACTGCTTCCTATTATACAAAATACAGTCAATTTTTGCTAAAAGCTTCAGGGGCTTCCCTGAAGACTTGGTGCCTCAGAATGGAGAGGACAAGTGATGCCAGCAGGGTTCCTTCCTTCTCTTTCTGCTCAACTGCAGAGCTGTGTAGGCAGGAGGGTGGCTTCTTCCAAGCCTGGTTTTAACAAGCACAGTGTGCACCGTGCCCTTTGTGGATGGAGATGCCACAGGAGTGGGCACTGAAGAGGTTTAGGGAATTTGTGAACTTGACTCACCCACAGAGGACTTAGTGGAGAATGTAATTCCTTTTAGTTTTTCTGTTACTGTTCACAGAATGATTGCTTAAATCCCAGCACTCTCTCCCAGCTCTGAACGCCGTCTGTTAATCCCCTTGTCCTGCTGGTGACGGCTGCAGCGTTGGACAGCAACTGTCGCTGCAAACTGGGGGGTTTTTTATCCATCTTCTCTCACCATCTCTCCCTGAATCGATCTGCTGTGACTGTGAAGATTTTTGGACTCTCCCATGCCTCTTGTTTCTTTGGCAGAGTGATACTTGTCTCCTCAGAGGTTGCTCCTTTGCGAGACGGGATGAATCATGCTCTGAGCGAGCTGTCGTGTTGTCTCGTGCTCTGGAGGAGCTACTTGTTATTTGTGCTCCTCATATCCTTCTGACAGCTTGTCAGGGAAGAGAAGTTTTCCTTTATTTTCTTTTCTGTTCATCGTTGTTGACTAATTAGTAGCCAAATAGACAGCATTTGTTTTTGTGATCAAACTGGTGGTAATTTAAGGGTTGGATGCAATCCAGAGCTCTGGGACCAAATGATGAACTTTGGGTATGGTTAGGTGAGGCTGTGACTTGGAGTGGGAAATTTTCCATCCATGGTGAAGGTTTCTATATTCTGGAATCAATCATGATTAATTCTGAAGTGCCATTTCATTAGTTCATGATAGACAGTTCAAGAGGTTATACTCAAGAATCAGAGGGCATTGGTGTGAAATTTTGGAGCTGACTCTGATCTCCTTTGTTTAAATGAGAGCTAACCAGGGGATCAGAACTGAAGTCCCTGAGCAGAGGTGTTGTCTTCTTAAGATGAGTGGTTGTCATTTAAGCTCCATGGGACTTTCTGGGTGACAGATCACGCATGTACTTTGCATGTTTATCTGTACATGGCTCCAAACAGGAAGGCCATTCTCAACCAAGGAACCTCTTTGTCCAAATGAGCTAAACAGCCACATGTTTGTGTCCTTTGGAGAGTAACCAGGGCCCCTTTTTTTTTTATTTTCAGCCAGTGATTAACTGCAGAGAGCAGTAGGTGGCACACAGACATTGTTCATACCTGTTCTGGAAGGGGGGACACGGGGAGCTCTGCATCCTGCACCTC
The DNA here is from genome assembly GCA_020086605.1 of Lanius collurio. Lineage (NCBI taxonomy): Eukaryota > Metazoa > Chordata > Aves > Passeriformes > Laniidae > Lanius > Lanius collurio. Next base: position 42,410 of record JACBWW010000220.1, on the reverse strand, counting down.
CCTGACACAGCCACGATGGAGAGCAGACCTTGCTGCTGGCAGCTTTCCTGATCCACCTCACCTCATGCAAGGAGACTCCATCACCTTCCCACAGTGGGACCAGATGTCCCAACACACAGTGTAATATTGCAGAGAGGGGAAAAAATGAGGTATAAAGCTCTGAGAACTAATCTCTGTTTTGTCGAACAGTTGGAGAGCTCCTGGCCATGGCATCTCAAACCTGACAAAATTACCCCAAAGTCACTGATTTTACATTCCATTTGGCAGTAGAAAATCTTCCAAAGCGTTCAAATTCTGCTTCCCTTCATCAGCTCCACTGGGAGGTGAAATAATTCAGAGTGAGGGATTCCTGTGTTTCACTCAGGCCTGGGAATGATTAGCCACTTTTCCACAAAATTCCTTCTTTAAAGTTTTTCTTGTCTTGCTTCCTCCTGGCACGTGTCTGCTCAGCCATCTTTGGGGGGCTGGTTTAGAGTGAGACCTTTGCTATACAATTCTCATTAATGTTAGGAGGAAAGTACTTGGGAATCTCATCTCTGTCCATGGAGCTGATTATCCATCCCAGGCTGCTGCCTTGGGGACAGGCTTAGACCCTGCAGCCTGTGTGTATCAAACACAGCTCTCCCAGAAGGTAGCAAGCCAAGTGTACGTTTCCTATGCATTATTTATGGAATTCAAAATGCATTCCCTTAAAAATTACTGTGGACTGTGCACTTTTTTGCATTGCAGCTGGAAACATGGGGATTTCTAATGTTTGGAAGGAGTTGGGATGGGCACTAGCACAGCCTTGTGCCTTGCACAGGGCAGGACCATGAAGCCCTTTGAGGTGCTTAAGATGAGCAATTAACAGTTTGTCCACTGGAGCTTAAGTTTTAGTGAGGGAGGATTAAAAAACAGCTGTGCAAAAACACAGGTATGGCATAGCAATTCTAGAAAGGTGTTTTGTTTTCAAACAAACAACAACAACAAAAAAAAAATACAATTTTTTGTTCATCTTTTTTGCAATGAGAGGTGCAAATTGTTCCTTTTCAGATGTGATGGTTTGCCAGGCAGGGTGTGTTTATCCTGGTCACTAAGCTTTGTTCAAAGGGGCAAATTTGCCCTTAAAACTGAGTTGTACCCACAGGGTAATTGGAGCACAGGGGGAAAACCCTGGGCATGCAGGGAATTCCACTGCTCCTACCACCCTTCTTCCTGAGCATTCATCCACCTTTATACTTTGTACACATCAAAAAGCCAGAATGAACCCTTTTTTTTTTTTTTTTTCCTTTATTTTGATGACATTTTGGCTCATCCAAGCAGAATGTTGTTTCCAGTATGATTGGACAGGCTCAGTATCTCCCTCACCACTCTCACCTGCACGGATCCAGGTGAGTTATGAAGCCTTATGGTGCTCTCTGCAGTGAGGATCTATTAAAGCCTGGACTCTCCTCTCTCCTTGATTAGCCTGAAAATGTTGTCTGAGAGCCAAGCTTTAGGCTGTGCACTGACTGATGTATGGTTGAGCTCAACCAAAGACAGATTTATATTTGTACCAGCAAATTTAGGGCCTGTTCCCATGCCTTTTGTAGCTATCAGGAGTAGTTTGAGGTGTTGCTCATTAATGATATGCATCATCTATAAGGCAAGAGGATGAATTATATAAAATGCTGGCAATCTCCAGCCAGCATTTCCATGTGGATTTAAAAGTCTTATTTTCCCCCTGGATATTTCATTCCTGCCTACCAAGAGGCATGCTTGGAATGTGCCAGGGATGGCCTGCACGTGGGTAATGTACACAATAGTTTTATTATTCCCAGGTAATAAAGAGGTATGCATCAGCACATTGCAGGCATTAAAATGTATGGTTTCTCTGTGGCCTTTAATGAGGGTTTGCAGGAGTTCCAGTGCTCTACAAAAAATATTGGATTTTTCTCCTACTTTCTTGCAGGGTCCAAAGGGACAGGAGGAATTTGCTGCCTGTGTGTTTGGAGGAGAACAAATTTAGGATAATAGCCTTTTTTTCCACTGGTTTTTCACACACACCCAAACCTGGAGCTGGGTAAGCTCTTTAGCTGTGCATCATTCCTGTGCTGGTGCCTGGAAGAGGTTAAAGTCCCTGTGTTCCTGCTTAGCAGCTGGAATCAGCCATAGGTGCATTTTCCAAAGGCAGCCACTCTGCCTGGGCTTGGTTTGGTTCCCAGGACTGTGTAATCTTGCACAAATGTTCTTTTAGATATGACAGTAAATCAGCTTTAGTTGTTTATTTTCCTTTTACATTTATTATCTATAAATGTACTAGCCAGTAGGTTTTCTGGCTGCAGTTAGCACTGAGATAGGAGGATTGAAAAATGTTCCCAGAAGGAACATTTGGGATGGGTAATTGTGATTGTTCACCCTGGAAACCTGACTCTGAGCTTGTCTTTTCCAGTCAAGGGACAGATACACTGTGTGACTTATGTTTTACCAGATCTACTTTGGGGTCTTACACAATCAAACACTTAGAAACTTGTCACAGACTAGGGCAGTATCCACAGAAGGTATTTAATGGTTGATTTCAGGTAATATTCAATGTCTACTGTGATAAAGTCAAGACACTCATGAATTGTTCTCAGACAATCTGCAGGAAGAAAAGCAGCTGATGTACTTTAGATATTCCTCACCCATCACTTGGCTGGAGTTACATCTGGAGACAAGGCTGGGATACTGCCACAGAATGGGTCAGGGTGGGAGGAACCCCAGGGAGGTCACCTGGTCCCACTTCCCTGCTCCAGCAGGGTCATCCCAGAGCACAGGATTGCATCCAGACTGCTCTGGAATATCTCCAGTGAGGGAGAGGGAGACTCCACACCCTCATCTGTTCACTTGATCACTGCACAGGAAGGAAGTTCTTCCTCACATTCATATGGAATGTGCTGTGCACCAGTTTCTGCCCCTTGCCTCTTGTGCTATTGCTTGGCACCATGGAGAACGTGGATTTTTCAGTGTATTTCCCTTGGTTTATGCACCCACATCTGATGGACTGTGGCATGCACACCTTTACAGTTCCTCTCTCTTGCTGGGCAGGGCTCCATCACATCTTCCACAAGGAGTGCTTGGTCAGGCTTTAGTCCCCTCAGAAATGGTGGCTCTGAGCTGCCCTCTGCATCTCACCTGAGTTTCATGTTCCCCCTCCAGCAGCACTGTTTGTTTTGGGACATCTGCTCCCCTGTGGGAAGGTGGCAGCAGGAGACAACATGAGATCAGTTAATGATTGTAAGTAAGTTCAGGCAATCTGCCAGTCTGAGCACTCAGCCCATTCTCCTTTTTTTTAACTTGTCAGGAATTCAAAGTAAAAATATTGCAGCGAAGAGGCTCATCTAGAAAAGCAGCATGTTAATTACAGGAGGCAGTTTCTTGGCTATCAGTTGCTGTCCTGCACAGAATTGCTTGGAGATGTACATTTTTACAGTGGAAAGACATTTAAATCTGGGCTTCTGGCTTTGGTTCGTGCTGTTTGTTACTGCTACTGCCATTCAGTGAAATCTCTAACAAAGATTTTTTGGAGGCTATGGACTGGAACCCCAGTTTTCTCCATATTCTTTGTCCATATGGACTGGAGCCACATCCATATTCTCAGTCCATTCATCCAATTCTTTGACCATCAGATGAAGTCTCACTCCAGGTCAAATTTTTAAATGCTATTAGAGAGTTTTGTGTCCCAATATCTGGTAGGTTTTAGAAGTAGCTCCAAGTGCCAGTGGCTGGGAATGAGGCACCCCTGTCACAGGGTTGATGTTTTGTAATACATAGCATGGGAGAAATGACACCATTTCAGAAATAAAGCCAGAATTTATGGCTTATATGCCAAGATGTGTTAAAAATATGCAAATCTATAGAAAAGGAGCATTCAAGAGGGTGAAAAATAGAGCCCTTTGTATAAATTGTCAGGGTAACACCAGATCTGTTTGCTGGGGAGCAGTCTGTGTGACCCAGGGTTCCATACATATACAGCATATACAGCACATACCTCAGTCCTTGGGCATATTTTGATGTCCTGAAATTAAGGATGCAAATAGAAACCACGATGGGGGGCAGTGAGGCAAAAGGACTGATGTTTTTTAGTCTTCAGTGTCTACTTTGATCAGTTTGCTGCACCTTTTTAAGCCTCAAATTTAATTCAATCAGCAAAATAACAAGCCCTCCTTCGCTTCAAGCCAACCATTTCCCTCATACTACAAGTGGAGGGTTTTACCCTGAAAGATGGAGAGAGACCCTGCAACGACCCCAAAAATACAGTTGTCTCCTCTCAATTATGCTTGAGAAGTGCTCGGGGATTCCAGTGATGGATGACAGTATACAAATCTCAAGTAGCTTTGCTTAGTGTGTTTTGTGATATGATACAGGAGAGATAATTCTTACCCAGTGTCTTTTAAAGGAAATCCTGAGGGTGAATCAATTACCTTTCTTTTCTGAATCAATAGAGGTGGGATGTATTGCAGTTACTTTATGCTTCCACAAGTGCTCGAGCACAAAGGATGGCTGCTGATGATAACCATTGCAGAGAATGCTGGGCCATTTTTTTCTCTTTCTTCTTTTAAGGACACTAAAACCCCCTCAGTTCACACACTTCATCATTCCCAGCCACAGCCTTTTCTCAACGAAGATTTAGGAGCAGGAGGAGGAAGTAAGCTCTCAAAATGTACAAAGTACATGCTGAAACATGGCTTGCAGTCCTAATGGCAGCACTTCCCATTCCCAAGGCTCTCCAAGCCCTTAGCACTGGAGAATTTTGCCTCAAAGAATGTCCACATTTAGGAGATGGAGTAAGGAGAAACGGGATGTGGGCTGATGCAGTGATAGCAAAGGTTAAATTGAGTAGTTGAGGCTCAGCCAAGGATAAAAAGACAGATTTCTTGTATGCCTGAAAGCAAATACCTTTATGTTTTTTGCAAGGTGCTTCTGAGTATCCCACCACAGACTTCAGTTCAAAAAAAGATAAAATACTGCCATAGTCAGACCCCATATTTTAAAATTATGTCTGATAACTTATTGCCTTCATAAAATCATTATTATACTCTCAAAAGAGTACTGATATGTGTGTGCAATATGATTTAGCAAGAGGCTGTTGAGAAAGCTTCCTGAGTACATCCCAGATGGTAACCTGAGAGCAGTTAGATGGCAGGAACACAAAATGCCACGTGCTCTGTGGTTCATGTTCTCATAAAAGGTATCTGAAGACAAGTGAGGACACACTTTACTTTTTCTCCATTTGCATCTCTCCAAAGATCCAGATGTGTCTGAGAGGTCTGCATGGGTCACCCAAGATTTCTGTGTTGTCAGGCTGCTGTCTGAAGAGTATGGGGAGACAGGAAAAGGGAAACTAGATTAAAAAGGAGAGCTTCTTAAGCTCTGCCTTTTTTGCCTGCTGCTGAGGTCCTAGGAGGGCAAAAGCAGTCTGAGGTGACTGAGAGCTGCACTGGGCTTTTTTCTCTGCTTCCCTTGATCAGGAACCACTTTCCTTGTCAGAAGCTGAGAGGAATCCAGAGGCACTGCAGAGACAGTGAGGGTCTGACCACAAACCAGCTCTTAGTGCAGAAATGGATTTGTTGGAAGAGAGGGTTCTGTTCTCTGCATTTTGTGGCTTGAATAGCAGCAAATTTAAAAGGAAAAGGAGCCAGTGTGATCCTTCCCACCTGGTGTTGTGGCTGTAGCTCCTGTGTACCCCCTTATTTGAGCACCAGCCCCATGTTAGCTGAGGGTCCATGAACTGTAACCAGATCTTTAATGAGTGGGGCATTATGAATGTCCAAGCCTGCAATTTAAAATAGATTCAAGGAATGCCAGTGATGCTTTGTCTGGGAGTCAGAGGTGTAATACTCTCTCTACAAAGAGCCTTTTTCTGCCCTGGAATATGGCATTTATCTACACGTAGTTCGATAATAGAAACAGGTTAACAAATTAGGTGGAATTCAGAAAAGAAAGATGATTGTGTCTGAAAGGGAATTTTCTGGGTGAATAACAAAATAGTTTTGATATATTTCATTTTGATGGAAGACCAATCAGCTTAAAAGGGGCAACAAAAATGTTTCAAGGATATTTAAGGTACAGGAAGGGCTTTTTAGAAAAGTTATGTGTGTGTAAAGTACTGACAGGGATATAAATGAACCCTGTCTGGAAAAGCTGGATCCTAGAAATGCTGTGAGCACCAAGTAAAGTAGCCACAGATACAGCTGCACCACAGGGGTATTTATGAGTTTGAGCTGAACCATGTTTGAGTGCCAGAGCTGCTTCTAAAACCCTGAATAGGACCTTAATCACTGAAAGTAAAAAATAAATCTGTATTGTGACTCCATGCACTTTCAGAGGAGGTGGAAATGCACTTCTCCCAAGGTGTTTCTCTCTTCTCTTTTGCTGGGAGGGTTCCCTTTGGAGAGGAGATCCTGCCAGTTTTCTTTTATGTTCCTTTCCACTGAGTTATTCCCCTTGGTTTCTCCTTGCATTCTTGGAGGAGAGAGAAGCAGCTTTCATACCTTCAGGGTGTAAAATCTGGCTCTGCTGGGGTGGATGGAAATTTTTCTTTGACTTAAAGGCGATCAGAATTTCCTCCTCAGAGTCCTCTTAGGAAAACCAGATGATTTAATCTGAAGCATCACACGTTATGATGATCATACATAAAAGAACAGCATTAACCTCGGTGCCACATGCAGAATGATTTTTGAGTGAAAATGAGCAAAATTTTATAGAGTATTTTCAAGGCCTCCTCAGTCAGAGAAAATATTACGGATGATGAAGAGAAATAAGAATTGCAGATTGAACCACTGAAAACCTCTTTTTGACACTGTCTCTTTAATTAGAAAAAATGAGCCTAACCAAGATGTATATCATCATTGATTTTTATAATAAGCTTTTAAAGCAAACATACGTGGTGTCACTGTGCTGTTTTATAACATACACTGCTAACCATTTATTCTGTCGTATAACAGTTCACCAGCAGACATATTTTATTATTTTTTCTGTGTAATAAAAAAAGATAAAATCAATACCTATTATATGGCATACCTTCAAGGTTAAAAAGTACTAAATCTTGATGCTAACATCTTTCCTTGTATGCATCAATTTAGAGCAATATAAATTCAATACAAATACATTTCCTAGCTGTATGATTAAATCTGGATCCTAAGTAAAACAAAAAATTCGGATGTTTGGAAACTGAACATCAAGAAACTGTCACTGGGCAGTGTCTTTGTGTTAAATTTGTTAAATTTTGCAGGAAATGTAACTATGGAAGCCTGAGCAAGCTGGTACATGGGCCAGATATGACTGGAAGGAGAGGTGCTGTGATTTCCCATACTGGGATGTAGTTTTTGATCCAGCAGAAAATCATCTGGCCTAATCAGATGCCAATTAAATGGCTTTATGAGGTCCTCACAAAACTGGAGTGCTTTTCCCCAGCCCTGTGGCTGGCAGGCATTTTGCAACAATTACTGAGTACACTTAATTTAATGATGAGAAGCTTCACAACTGAGAAAGTGAAAATGGAAGTGTCAAAGCCCTCAGCAGACTCATCTTTGCTGGGTTATGGCTGGGACTGCAGGGCTGGGGTGGGAAGCAATGGGATAATGTTGCAACCCATTACTGGGAGCTTCGAGGCAGCATCAAAAGGACAAACTCCAACACTTATCTTTGCTTATTATGAGTTGTTTCAAGATCCACAGTGATTGTGGTAGTTGTAAATGAGGAAGGACACACTATTCTGATTTTTATTAAGGAACTAAAGCTTTTGGCTTTCTGATGCAGTGATGAGCCTGTGGCAGGTGTGAGGCCAGGGCCACGGGGTGATGTGAGACACACAGTGTGCACTTGGTGTGGGTTTCCTTCAGAGTTCAAGCAGAAATCCTTTCTAGTCATTGCTGCTTTTTCATCACTCAGCAGTTAATTGTGTGTTGAGATACTTATGAATATGCAGTGCCTGTTTCCTGCCTGGGAGCAGTCTCCTGCCTGCCTGGGGAACACTTGTGTGGAGTTAACTAAGCAGGAGCTGCAACTCCTCGTTCAGAGTAACATCCTTAACATGCAGATAATGCTGGAAATGCTAATGAAAGGGTTCATATTGATGGGATAAAATTGTGCCCTTGGGTTGTAAATGCTGGTGGGGAGGAGGTTTACCTGGGTGCCATCCCAGTGAGGATCATCACCCCTGTGTTGTGATGCTTGTGGAGAATGAAGACAAACAGCAAACACTGAATGCCTCTTACCTTAAGAGTCTTCTGTTCCTCTCTGCAGCTTGATAAAAGATAGCATAAAATGATTAAATGTGAGGTTTTCTTCCCCTCTTGGCTTTAGAGCGGCTCTCAGCAAGTTCAGATCACAGTTTTCACATGGAACATCCTTTCCTCTGCTTTCAGTAACAGCCTGAGAAGTTCTTTAATGGCCTAACTTGCATGACTTTGTCCTAAAACTGAACTCTCCTCCCAGCTGACTTGCAGAACTCCCTGGAGCAGAATGGCCCATGTTTCCCAAAGTATCTGTCAGCTGAACCTCATCTTCTGGGAGGTGTGCCTGGACTTCTGTCAGTCAGATGAATTCATGGATATTGCATAATTTTTCAGTTATTTGGATACTGCAGAAGGATTCCCTATTGTGAGATGAGAAAAATTCTTTGGGAATCTCCATCCCAGGTATCAAATTGTCACCAAGCTCTGTATTCCTTTGAAATATTCACTTTAACTACATCTCTTTCTGTTGACAGAATTTGAAGGAAAAATTCCATGAGCTGCCTAATATTTGTACTATTGCTTTTGGGTTTTTTTGAGGGCATCTGTTTAGTGAACCAAATAATACATCACAGGCACCTTCTTTGTACATTATACATTTTCTGGCCTTTATTTTTAGACAAATGTTCTCCAGATAAAACAGCTTTTTTTTTTTTTTGGCCTTGGTCTAAAACATCTTGAGATAATTCAGCTTGCTTCTTGCAATGTTAATAACAAAATACAATTTATGAAGGAATACATGGGTTTAGGGCTTTTTAAAAATAATTTGGTGAGGAAATAAAAGGCCAGCAGATAGATTAATGTCTTACATGCTAAGTGTAAGTTGGAGAGACGTTTCACTGGCGAGCTGTGAGCTTCTGGATGCAGAGGATTATAGGGAAATGCTCACACAACCTTAGCAGCATTACAAACAGCAATGCCACAATGAACAGAACAGCCTCATTGCAACGATCTAAAGCCACTGCTGTTTTCTTTAAGGCAAACATTGTTTTTATGCCCTACAGATAAATCCCATTTTAAGCTTTGATCAAAGCAAATACACTCACTTTGAGGCTTTGGGCAGATGTAAATTGCTTTGTTATACACATGCATTTGCATACATTTGCAAGGAGACATGTAATGGTGCCTTTTATTTTTGTTGGAGCGCTGAAATTCAAATAACCAGTGGTTTTGTGCCATGGAGAAGGCAAAAGTTTCTCTGCAAGGGAAATAAATAACACAAGTGAAGCAGAGCTGAGGTATGAACAGAGCTCTGTCATTGCCAGGGAAGGGCCAGGCATCAAGAATGGTTTTATTTTATCTATTTTGCTGTTCTATCTGGTGAACAAATGTAAATAGAATAGTTCCTAGAGGGGGACATTCTGTTTGGCCACTGCTGGAGCGACTGTGCCAGCAGTGTAGGAAATGTGCAGGTTGCCAAAGTGTTGGGTATCTGTCTTTGTTACAGACTTCCATTTGTTTTCTCATTTCTCTCCTTAGTTTTCTGAATTAAATTGGATTAACTTCCTCTCTCTCCCAATTAATGCTGTTAACAGTAATAACAACCATAATGTGTGAACATCTGGCATTTTAGTACACAGTAAGCTTTTAGAAATACCATATATGAATCTATTGAAATCTGTCTCTATAGTGATTTTCCCAGCATTTTGTGGATTAGACAATGATTTCTTCTTTCCTCTCCACTTTCCTTTCACTATCAAGGTTTGTTAATCCTTTAGATTGCCAGGGTTAGATAATTAAATACCCCTTTGTAATTACCGTGGTGCCTGTGGGTTTGAGACCTCCAGCTCATTAGGCAGTGTGCTGTCCTTCTAAGATATTGGAGGGAAACACTTTCATACTCATCAAAGATCTCTGTGGCAAATTAAGGTCAGGGCTGGCTCTGACAGGCTGAAGGCAGAGGCTTTATTTTTATTTCATTAGTTACCACTAGGGCAGTTCATATCAGAAACAGCTGAACCCAAATATCGAACAGCCAGTTCTTCAAATCTTCCCTGCTTCCAGGAGCAAACATGTTGCCCTTATAAATTACCAATGATGACTTGGTTATAGTAAACAGAGTGATTTTGCAGGGCTGCTGCACTTTCATTCACTCTAAGGTGAGCCTTGGCCTTACACCATCTTTTATTTCTACTCTGTCACAGCTCTTGACTGTTTCCCAAAGCTTTTTATTACAGCTGAAGAAAGAATTGAAGCAAACCTCCAATTATTCCCCCTTGTAATTTTGAGAAATTGCCAGATAAGAAGTCTGAAACTCACACTGTGGTTGTTGCCCTTCACTCCATTTTGTGTCCCAGAGATTTGTGCTGACTTTTGTCTGTTTTGACTTTTGCCTGTTTTGATGTCTCCATATCCACCTCCACTTTGTTCAGGCAGTTCTGGTGAGTGCAAGACTTGCTCAGGAGGGTTTAGGTTGCAATTTGTGACCTCCTCGTTGAGTCCTTCATTGTGCTTTTGTCCAGTAAAACCTGGTATGATTGGGTGTCTCTTCACTAAAATAGGAAGCAAAATAATTCCCTGCTAGAGAAGGATCACAGAATGTTCAAATGGAGAATGATGCAGCACTGCCTGCTTAATGGGAAACAAGCAAATGGAGCCAGTGAGCTCTAACAAGAAAACCCTGGAGAGACACTAAGAAGGAAAAATGGGAGATGGATGTGGCTTATTCAGGAAGAAAACCTACTTTTAATCTAGAGAATAGTTGGAAAGGAGAAAAAAGACTCTTTTCCAAGCAGAAAGATGGACTGGTGGGGATGCAGACACAGGAGATGAAATGGGTTAATTGCACACCCCCATCCCACCCATCGTGCACTGTCTCCTGTGCAGTGCCTGGAAGGAATTGGGAAGGTAGATTGGGATGTGAGCAGCACCCAGAGAAAAACCTGTGTTAAAGCTCTGTTTGAAAAACAGAGGCACAGTTAATTTTTGTGTGAGGCAGGAGCAGCTTCTGAGCAGCCGAACGCGCTCGGAAGGGAGCCCCAAGATGTTTTTCCCTACTGGAAAATTAATAGGGAATAACAGGCTGTGCTTCTGCTGGCTCGAGGCAAGCAGGGGGAGGAAGGGCAACCCAAAGCCTGCCATCACAAGCCTACCAGCACAGAGGGGGAAGGGTGTCACCACCAATCTGCCAGATGGAGCATGTTAAAGGGCAGCCCGCTGAGCAGGGCAGGCAACAAGCCTGAAAAGCCAAGCGTGCCAACGAGTGCTCCATCTCCCCTAGGAAAAAACAGAGCTGCAGCCTGTGTTTGCAGTTTCATCACCCCAGATCACTGGGGCAGAGCTGAGGGTGCAGGTAGAACTTTGATTTGTTGGGTTGTGTTAGTGAACAAGGGCATCTGGTTGTGGCTGCTGGGCTGTGGGGCTGGGCATGGAGCTGAAATTCCCAGTGACCAAGGAGGAGCTGAGATGTCCCACCCAGCACCCAGGAATGAGGGCTGCAGAGGCTGGGCAGGACCTGGAGAGGAAAGCAAGTGCCATTGGGCAAAGCTGGATCCTGCTCTAAACCCCAAGAAAACCATCATAGTCTTGTCATCATTTTGTGTCTCCATGGTATTTATTTTTCCCACCTCGGACTCCATAATGGGCATCAGAACCAAAGGCCAGCTCTGTGTCAGCTCTGTTTGAAGTGGGCTGTGCCTCATGCTGCCACCTCTGATCCTGGGCATGTGCTGCCAGCTTTTGTTCCCAGGAATTTTGTCTCTAGAGGTATGATGGCTTTTGCTGACATGGAAGTTGAAGGCCATAACTTAACCCTCTAATTGGCAAAGTTTCCAGTTTACAGTGCTCTAGTGCATGGAGCTATGAAGCAGGTTTCCATAAATCTTCTCCTTTCATCTCATCTGATGGTTTCTTTTTTGATGTTCTCCTGCCAGCAATTTTCCACTTTGCTGGACAAATGAATGCATGTAGGCAGAACATCCATGGCAGCTGAAAGGTTAATGGAAGGAAAACGTAGTGACATCAAAGTAAGTTTTATTAAGTGAAGCTTTGATTTCCTCCATTATGGGCTCTTTTGTATGAATAAATTTTAATTCTCTATATAGCACATGAGCACAGACTAAACAGGAGCAGAAGCAGGAGAGAACAGCAAAGAATGTTAATTTGTTGTTTTTCTATAGTTCCTTGCAGCTGAAGGTCACGATGATGCATTACAGCTCAAACCTCTCTGCTCTTATATGTGTGTTAAATATTACCACTTTCTTATTGAAATAAATAAAAAACTGAAGCAGAGAGTTGCATATTTAAAGACAAGAACAAATGTCTAAGGCAGCCCTAGGAAGAGGGGATGTTGGATATTTCAATTCCCAGTTTTAGCCCTCCTCTAAATGAGAATTCTTCCTTTTTAAGGCTGGTTCTGTGCACATACTGGGCCCAGGCTCTGTCAGCACTAAACAGATAAATAATAATCATCCCACAGATTCGTGGTTGCACACTGAATTTATTTGAGAAAACTTCTGCTGCTGGCAAATACTGATTCCATGCCTGCATGCCAATTATGGGATAAGTACCTTTTGTGAAGAAGAGAAAAGCCTATTGTTTTAAGGGTTTTTCAGAAAATTATACACCTGAAAGAGGTCACTTCCCATTATGCTTGAACAATTCCAGTTCTCTTAAAAAAACCCACACATAAAAAAGAAAAAAAAAAAAAAATCTGGTAATTTTCTAAATTGCAAAAAGAGTTTTTTTTTCTCTTTCTTGTGTTCTTTCCACCCGGGTTAGCTGCCATGTTATCAGTGCTGCAGGAGCTGGGAAATGCAGGGGCAGGTTTCAATTTCAGGTGAAGCTGTACAGAACTTGCATAATTTCTTCTCCAAGTGCAGTGTGGGGTTTGTCTTGGACACCTGTGGTGGTTTCTTGGGGAAGGGAAGATGAAGAGCAGAGTAAGGATAAAGAAAAACCAAGCAAGGTTCCTAAATGTTGAGAGAGTGACCCCCTTTTTTGAGGGCTGAAGATTGTTGTGAGCTCTGAGGAAATGTTTAAGGGAGGAGGAAGCAGAGCTCTGCCTGTGTTACAAGTAAAGGGTTTTTTGTGTGGTTTTAAAGAAACACACCTGATTCTCTTGTCAGTAGCTTTATTGAGGGATTAAGTCTTTTTTGGTGGAGAATAATATGAAAACAGAAAATCATGATTGGCACATACAATTTTTAACAAAGAATATAAGCAAATTTTTTCCATAAACATTTACAGTTAACAGTAGACCATATATCCATTTCCAACCCTGATGAAGTAGTATTTTTGCATAGTTTTGGGAGGAAAAACCCCAATTTTCTCCTGTATTCAGTGACAGGATGTAGTGCTTCAGTTATGAGATTTCCTGTAAATGCAGATTTTGTAAGGATATTGTGATCCTTTCTGGGTCAGGTTCCCTTCACCCTCTGTGTTATGGCAGCTTCCACTGCAGAACAGATCCATAACTTGGCCTTTGTGGGATTTATACTCACAGACTATATCTTACTCTCTCTAAAAAAAATCTCTGGAAAAAATCTCCCTGGATATCTGCTGGGTCAGTACAAGTGTGTGTGTAGCTGATCCTGTGCTAGGGGTGTAATTCCTTCTTTAACTGAACCAGCAGCTTTAAAAACTGGTGATGTAGGGATTAAAAGGAGACAAAAAAAAAAAAAATTAGAAGGAGACAAAACCACAAGGTTCCAAAATCACATTGAAAATCAATAAAGCTTTAGCACAGGAGCTATTTATATCCTTTTGTAAGTGCTATCCACCTTTTCTGGGTGCAAAGTGCAGATTCCCAGTGGAAGGCCAGCTGAACAGAGCAAGGCTAGAGGAGGAGGATGGGAAGAAGATAACAAGGCCACTGGGGAAGGACACAAGGCAGTGGAAATTGTCTCTGGCACAGCAGAGTGGTGGCTAAAGAGGCATGAAAGAAGAGGGGGAGAGGGAATGAGAGGGCTTAGGGAGAAGGGAAGAACTGCCATGGACTTGGGAATGCTGGCTGGGGAGGAGAAGCCCAGCAGCACTTTGCCACCAGCAGGAATAACCTCGGTGGTTCTGCTCACATTGAGGTGTTTCACCTCCTTAGAAACAGCGAGGTTTTAGGGTGGCTGTCTCTGCCAGGTAACCAAGAGGCAGAGTTTTCCTTGTTTAATGGAAGCCAACACAGTGAATGCTGCTGGGAAGGGCTGTTGGGGTGCACAGGTCAGCTCATGGCAGAAGCTGGGTCGGGGCATCCCTGAGCCAAAGGGTCCTGGGGATCAGCAGCCAAGGCTGGGCAGGAGCAGCACTGCCCTGCTCTGCTGGGCTTTTCCCCACCTACATTCAGGTTACATTGGCACATGGAGGGAGGTGGAATCAGGGAGGAGACCTTATCCCTGTCTGTCAGTGTCTGAAGGGAAGGTGCCAAGAGGATGAACCAGGCTCTGCTCCGGGGTGCTGAGCAATGGGACAAGAAGAACTGGCAGAAATGGATGCACAGGAAGTTCCACCTGACCATGAGGAAGAACTTCTTTGTTGTGCACTGAGCACTGGAACAGATTCCCCAGAGAGGGTGGGAGCCCCCCTTTAGAGGAGCTATTCCAGAGCAGTCTGCACACAATCCTGTGCTGTGTGCTCTGGGATGACCCTGCTAGAGCAGGGAGGTGGGACCAGATAACCCCACTGTCATCCTGTGAAGATACAGATAAATAGGCAAAAATTGCCTGCTCTTCTGTTACTTTATAAAAAGTACTTTACACTTTTTTAATCCTTCAGAGCAAACAATTCAACCAGGGATTTTACTCTTGCATTAAATCTCCCTGCCGTTGCAGAATTTCATTTTACTGTAACTGATGAATTGTTTTAGGGTGGCACAGAGTTCCATGGTCAAAATGGAAATGAGTTGAAGAAAGCAGAGCATAATTGAGAATTCGGCAATTTTACGTATCAGTTCCCCTATGATAATTGGCCAGCAAGATGAAATATTTAAAAAACACAATCAAACCCTGCCTGTGTACACGAGGCCGTGTTTGTGGATCTGTGTGTTAGCACTGCACCATGTATTAGTTGCTTGGAACTAATTAGTTGCTAGCTACTCACAGCATCTGTATTTCAGATCCCCTGGGACTCTAAGGAATGTGACCTTATTTTAATGCTTTTCCATACTTTGAGAATTCCTCCTTTGTATCTGCTCCTAGGACGTGTTTTGTTGCTTTAATAGCAGTAATGCTTAGCACTCATTTTAGATTTAGATCCCAAGGACATCTATGGAAGTAGACAAACATTATCTCTGTGATAAAATCACATTCCTGCTTTAGAGCTGGCCACTTAACCCCACAGCAGGCTGGTGCTGGTGCAGGGATTACAACAGCTTGTGCTGGAAGAGCCAAAGGTGGGACTTTCCTCTGGGTCCCAAGTGTGCAGCTCCAGCAGCTTCTCCACACCCCCCCTTGGGGAATCTGCCCTGAAATAAGGGGCTGTTTTACCAAGGGAGTGCTGTGATCCAGCAAAAAGCACTGTGGGAAAGGAGTTATTTGGGGAACATCCATGTACACACAGTGGGGTCTGGTGATAGAGGTGGTGGTCCAGACAAGGAGAGAGAAGAGAAACTGGCTCTGCTTCTAAACAAGTGCCACGTGTCTCTGGGAGCCTCTGAGTCCATAAAAATGGAATCATTTTAAAAGTGAGGTTTTGCTCTCCTTCCCCTCTTGCACCTCTCTCTCTGCAAGGCTGGAGAGCCATTGGAGGTCACTAGACCAGATTTATTCCCACCTTAAAGAGCTGTGTTGATGTTCTTGAGGCCCAGGGAAGTTTGATTGAAAAGGTTCATTAGAATCTGTCTAGAGTTTGGTGTAGCACTTGGTGTGTAGTGCTTAAACACACTGAAGTTTGCCAAATCACTACTTAGCTTGTATTTTTTGAGAATGTTGTTTGTGTTAGTAGATGATGTAAGATTTTTTTTTTTTTTTTTAATTCAGCATTAGACCCACCTTAAAATTGGAGCTGGTTCAGTGGCTATTTTCTCTCTAGAAAGTCCATATTTTATAGGATGCTGCACTCTGAGATCTTTCCCCTTGTGTTCATGGCACTTCTGGTAGGAAGGAGGTGGCTGGACTTTGTGTCCTGGCTCGTACTCCAGTTTGCACTGGCCAAAATCCAGTGTGAGTAATTATATTCTGCATGCCTTAATTCCCCCAGTAATTTCAATTAGAGTTAGTATTGTTTTTGGTGCCTGATCCTCAAATGTTGCGTGGTGTTGCTGTGTGATTAAACTGTTGTGACATTCTATCCCAGAGGTAGGTAAAATGATCTTGGCTTCACAAATTATAGAGCATTTCCTTGGACTAAATGGGCAAAATAAGCATGAAAGATTATTACTGTTTATCTGAGAAATATTTATGAGGAGGTTTTCTGCTTGTTTGTTAGTCTTGTTTTTTTACATTAAAGCAAGGAGTGTTTGGAACTCAAGACATGACGAAGAAAGTATAATTAGGCTGCTTGCTCAAGGTGTTTTAAAGGTTTTAAACCAAATTAAGATAACCTACCTTAATTGCATTTGCATAATGGACAGAGTTGAAATCAGGTCCCTTTTTTTAATGTCCGTGACTTCCCCAGCAAATGCATGTGAGAGCCAACTTTCTACCTTGTGGCAAAAAAAAAGCAAATTAAAGCTAAATCTGGGTGGAGATGATGTGAGCAGAGTTGAGATGAAGCTGTGGCTGTGCTCAGTGTGCAGGGAGGCACCAGCCCTATTCACAGTGGTCACATTCCCATTTGGGATTTACCCAGCCCTTGCTCTTTGGGATCAGGAAGGAGCTCATTCCATCCCACTCAAATCAGGCCTGAACTGCAGAAGATAAGCCCTGCTGCAGAGTGCATCTGTGGTTGGTTTTCCCCCTCCACCACTATTCACCTGGCCCCAAGATGTCACACCTAAGATGGATTCAAAACAAGCTTTGATGGCTGAGAAGCATAAATGATATTACAACGGTCTCCTGGAGTCAGAGGAGTCACTGAACAAGGGCAAATCAGGTGTGTGTTTGTTCCTGAGCAGGGAACTAACCCTGGGGAACTGAGAGTACATGAAAGGTACCCTCCTGTGCTGTCCCAAATCAGCAGAATTGGCTGCCTTTTCAGCCTGCAAACCCAGCTTGTTCCTGGAAGTAATGTAGGTCCTCAGGGGGAAAAAAACAATCTTCCTTGCTCCAGAAATTGTCCTTGGTATCAGATGTCAGTAGCTCCCCCTCCAGCAATCCCAGCAAGGCTGAGACAATCGACAGCCATGCACAGCACATTAAAATATCATGGAAGAAACCTTTTAATAAGAAAATTTGTGTGTGCTGGGTGATATTTTATTGGAAAAGGTTGCCTTTCTCAGCTGATAGCACAATGGTTCCCTTGAACTGGTGGCTTTTGGTGTTAGTAAAAATCTTTAAGAACAGTGTTTTGGGCAAAGTGTGTTTTCTACCTCTTTTATAATTTCCAAAGCTCTGTAAAACATGCCTCAGCTGCAGTTTCTCAGCTTTAAATAATTCAGCACTGAAACCAGTGGTCCTTACCATGGCAAAGCTCTTAATTGAAAGAAGGTTTTTTGCTTCAGCAGGTCAGACTTGAGTGAAACAAAACTTAGGATGCTTGATAGGAAACAAACTTTTTGAGAACACCTAACAGTTCAGATAATATTGATAACTATTAATAAACAAACAAATGTCTTTCCAACAAGGGCAGAATCACAACAGCTCATGTGGCATTTGGATGTGTCTGTTCCTTCAAATGTGCAGGGTGTTCTGAAGAGCAAAAGGCACAAGTGTTGTGCTGAGTTTTGCCAAAAGCAGGTTCCTGTTGCAGTAATATTTAGGGGTTTTTACTGGGTGGAACAGTAGCTTGGCAGAATCCAACAGCTGCTTACAGTGAGCAGAATATCTGAAGAATTCCTATTTGGGGAATATCTGTCAGTCTGTGTTTGGTTGTCCCGAGAGCCAGCGTGCTGGTCCTGGCTGATGGAGCTGCTTCAGCCTGTGTCACCTGCTGTGCCCTGTGCTGAGGAGGGGCTGGGGACTCTGCTCTGAGACCTTTGTTCCTGGCTGTGACTCGCTGTTTGTTCTCACAGATGGGGGTTTCCCTTCAGGCATTTCAGTGTGCACTCAGTGCTCATCGAGGGTCAGCAGTGCCTTGGTCCCACCATACTCCTGGTGCAGCAGGACTCAAGGGATGAAGGCAGGGAGCTCTGGGTTGGAAGTGAGTCTTTGGAATTGCTTGTTTTAACATGTTGGAGTAAGTCTTTATAGGAAGAATTCCCTTTTGTCATTATTTCAGCTGTGCTCTCAAAATGCATTTTTTTTCTGAACATATATGAGATTTAAATTTTATTTTACTTAAAAGAGTCAAGCTCCTTTGTTGGAAGAGGAGGGACACATTTTCTGAACATATATGAGATTTAAATTTTATTTTACTTAAAAGAGTCAAGCTCCTTTGTTGGAAGAGGAGGGACACATTTTGGATAAAGTGGGTTTTGGTTTTGCACCTCCTTTTGATTTTTGGTCTACTCCCCAGAGCCTTGTTTGAGTGTGGTCTTTAGTAAATCACATTATTTGAGTTCTGCACGTGGTCAGAGGATGTTACCCCAGGAAAGATTAACGGGGAGCATTGTCTGTTCTAATGGACAGTTGTGACAACTTTATTTTCACAAGTGACTTATGCAAAGGGCACGCTGTGATTTGCTGCTGGGTAAGTAATCTGAAATATTGATTTGTAAAATGTCTGCATGTTTCCTAAAGAAAATAATCATTACTGGAGTTGTGAGGAGAGCTGTAAAATGCAAGATTTCTTTTTGGGTAATTCAGTAGGTGCTGAACATGCTCAGTTGTGAGCTGTAAAGTAGAAAATAATATATGATAGTGAATCTATTTCAGAAAGCATCTTTAAAAAACCACCCTGCTGCATTATTCTTTCAGCTGATAACTATTTCTGGTACATATCTCATTTGCCTGGTTTATGCCATCTGCTTTCTTTCCAAGTTTAGTATAATTATATTAGTTATCCATCAGACTTGGAAAGTTTAAACACTGCCTTGGAAGTGTGTGAAGACAGTTGAAGTAATTGTTGTCTTTTGGCTTTGAATTCCACAGTTTCTAAGTATTGTGTGTCAAAATAGCTGCTCTAAGAGAAAGCTACAACTACCACCTTGAAAAGTAAATGAAGTTAATAATGGTATAGATAATAATCTGACTTTTGTAGGCTGCAGATGTGAATTGTCAGAGGAGAAAGAAGATAAAGCAGTATATCATCAATAGGACTAGATCTTAGATGAATTTTTTGCATAATTTGCATAGTAATGAAAGACAATTATGCTCTTAGACTTCATTGTAAGCTCATATGAATCACCTTCAAAATAATTTATAGTACATGTATGGAAAAAACCCCTCTGTACAGTTCTACTGATGTTTCATCTTGGCCGTGTCAGCCTGACCTTCAGTCACTGTCAATTGTTCCATTCAGAGCAATCAATGAGAGCATCGTTAGCAGCAGTCAGTGCTCACTTATGACAAATCAGTGCAAGGTGATTAAACTGTCAGTGCAAGTGGACAGGGTTGCAGCCCCACGGCAGGAACGCTGAAACCTGGCCTGGACACTCAGTCTTGAACTTCCAGAAGCAAATGTGGAATGGAAAGTGTAGTAAACTACTCAGAGAGGAGTAGATGGCTTGTTGAAAAAGCTGCATGTGAAACTTGAATGACAGAGAGCAGCAACAGCAATCGATGCTCAATCACAGTGACATCTTTAATTTCTACCCCAGAGTAAATTCAGATTTGCTTCATGCCAATATTTTTCATGTTCTCCTGCTGCAGGGCAGTTACCTTCATGGAGTGGCTTGTCCTTCTTGGGCCTGTAGCCCAGCTTTGAGCAGTGCACTGGGAGAAGCCTGTCCCTGCTGTCACCTGTGCTCAGAGAGGGACAGAGCTTCTGCCTGAGCTGTGAGGAGGATGCGCTGCTGGGCAGTGCAAGCTCTCGCTGAAAGGTTTGGGCAGGGTCTGTGTGTCCCAGGTAGCTTCCCTGAATAGTCACCAGCCTGAATCCAGATGGAAAATGGGACTGGAGACCATCCAGCTTGACAGATGCATCCGTGATGTGCAGTGCTGAAGGTAGTCTTGGTGATTTTCTGGCTTCTAGGAGGTGACAGAGACCGTAATTACGGTTCTCTTTCCCCACAGTTTTTCCTCTCAGCACCAAAGGGCTGCTGCAGGTCCAGGTTTCAGATGCCATGCTGTTTTTTCTGGATCACATCTGTCTTGTTCACAGTTTTCAGTGTCAAATCCAGCTTCCCTTTCGGACCCTCCATCTTTTCTCTTTAGCTACTGACAAGAGACTTCCTTGTCTCCTCTCCCTGTTGATCTCTTGGGTCTTCTGCTGTGGATGGGAAGCCCAAGTCGCTCCAAGGGTAACAGACTACTCCAAACAACCACCAGAAAAAGATATTTTTTATCTGCTGACAAAGTAAAACCACTTCTAGCAAGTGTTGTGTGCTGCTTATGTGCTCCTTGGCTGGAAGAGGATTGCTGAGAAGCCAGAGGAAAGGTCAAAGGAGAGGAAAGAGAAAGGAGAGTGAGTGGTGCTTTTTGTGTACATGTATGGTAGAGTGATAAATGCAGTTGTGTGTGGAGGGGAAAACTATTAACACAGCTGGAGATTTCATTGAAAACCTACTTTAGTTTTGACTGAGCTGTCAGAGGCAGGTCTGGATCCAGTTGAGGATCTATTTTGGTTCCTCCTTGTGAGCAAATACTGTTTCTGGAGTTTGTCTTGATCAGGATGTGTGCCAACCCTCCTGCTGCTGCTCAGCTCCTCACACTCCACTGAGCTACAGAGTATTGCTCATCCATGGGAAGGGTGTTTGGTAGACACTGAACCTTCCTGCATTTGTAAGATAAGGTGCCAGCCACCACCACTGCCATTTTTTAAATGAAAAGCTGAAATAACTGTAGGCCCCTTCCCAAAACTTAGAAGTGCCCAGCACTAGCAGAAACACGCTGTGCAAAGTGGGGATTTCCAAGGGATTGATGCACCAAATTAAAGGCTTGCAGCATTGAGGATCTTGGACTGTGTTTTGGGGTCAAGCAGAAGAAACAGCAGCACTAAAACCCAGGGGGCTGTGGTAAGAAAAGAGCCAAGAGGAAATACTGAGATATCTACTGGCTGGCAGAAGAGCAGTTGGGTGGTGCCTTGAGTTCCACTACTTCTATGCCTTAGAAACAGGGTTTGAAAATGAATAGGGTGTGTAAAGGGCACTTTGAGTTCCTCATGAGATCAACTTTCTTGCTGGAATTCCTCCTGGGATGATTTGATTCAGATAACACAGCTTTTGGCACCAGCAAACGACGAGGGCAAGCTCCTCCCGTGCCAGCTGATCTGTCCCAGCAGCAGCCCCTCATTTCTCATTCTGCAAGCTCTGACACATTTCCATGAGCTGCTTTACCACAGTGCCACGGATCCACCTCAAGTCCCTGGGCCTTGGTTCAAGGCTTCTGCCTGTGTTTTTGCAACCTCAGAGAACAGACCCCCAGTGGCTCTGCCAGCTCCCTTTCTCCCAGGGGTGTAGGTATTTAACTGAAATGGAAGTGTCCACCTCTGGGCAGTAGCAGTTTTATTTTCATGATAAACAAGCTCAATGAGTTTGATAAAAGCTGTTGTCAGTCCCACACTTCCTTTGTACTTGCCCAGCTCTTTCCAAGTTGTACAAAGATGCAATGTCATTTCACTCCATTTCTGGAGATTGTGGAAAACAAAAATCAACACAAGCACCCAGCTGTGTTACAAACTACAGCTCCTGTCAAAGAGGTGACCATTATATAGGTTACATATGTTCAGCCTGAATCTTTGCAGTAAATTTTGCTGTAGAGGGACAAACCTCTGGGTCAGAGATGGCCTTGCACATGAGATCAGGTCAAGCTGGGAATTAATATGCCACAACTTGATACCTTCCCTTTTACTGCTTGAAACAAAACCAAACACCCCCCTCCCCACAGCCCCAGGTCTCCCCAGCATCCATCCTTCCCTTTTCCCTTTTCTTTGCCACATTTCACTCCAATTACTTGGTGAGTGTGGTTTCCCTTTGAAGTTCCCTTGCTGCTTGGCCCTGTATTGACCGTCCCCCATCGTTCTGTATCATCAGCACATCTGACAAGTTCACAGCTGGCTTCTCCCCTGTAGTTGCTGCTGATTAGAAAATAAAAGAGGCTTTATTGAACCTTCCCCCTGTTCTCACCTGCTTCCCTGCTCTCACAGTGTTCTCAGCGCTTCTTTTGGAGGGGGTCTAGGCCTTGATTTCTCTTTTAATAGGTCTGGATAATTTCATGTCTAAAAAAGAGTGGGGGAAGAGACACCCTCGGGGTTAGAGCCCAGTTTGTGTGCACACACCCTAAGGTGCATGCCCAGGCACTCCATCAGCTGGGCTGGGACAGGGAATGTGCCCTTATTTTGGCAGTTCTGGTAGGACAGAGAGAGCCCATCCTTCAGGGTGCTGGAGATCCTGAAAGGAATAGGGGATGTCGTGTGTGGTAGAGAGCTGGAGTGAGAAAGGCATCCTGGAGTTAGGGGAATCTGCTCCTTGTTTTGCTTTGGGAATAATCAGGCTAATTCCAGTTTTGTGGGATCTTTGGGGAGGGTGCTGTGTCCTAGAGGAGGTGCCAGCATTTATCACAGGCAACAGAAACCCCTTAATCTCTAAAAGGGCTCCCTCTCTTCAGGGTGAGAGGATTTGCTAATTTTAGGTATTGTTTGGGTTTTCCTTCCTTTGCTGAAAGTGTCCACAAGGGGCCAGTCTGCTGATTATTTGGGATGCAAACACATCCACGGGGAGATGGAATGAGCCCCTCCAAACTCTGGGACTGCCTCTCAGCCAGCAGCAGGACAGCATCTGCTCCTTGGCTGAGACACTGGAGTGAAAGGTTCTCCGAAGGATTTTTTTTTTTAAGCCTCTGGTCTCCTATCCCATCTAGAGCTTTCCTCATTGTGTAGCCACTTTGTGGTTTTAATTAATATTATGATTACACAGCAGACATGCTTCTATAGCGGCTGTTGCTGTGGCAGCTAGACACTTTAATTACGGAGATTAAAACACAAATCAAGGACAATACTGAGCCGTTATGATGATAATTAGCAGATTTAAGTATCTGTAGAAAACTGGCCATTGAGGTTAATGCACAAACATGTGCCCCTCAGTGGCTTCTGGACACCTGTGTTCAGGTGCCAGCTTGGAACAGGGGAGGGAGACCCTCTGTCCCCTTCCTGAAGTATTCCAGTTGTTGGAAGAATTGAGAAAAAAAAACACTTTTAACCTTGTTGGTGACGAATCCAAGTTCAATACCTCAATCAATTGTTCAATTATTCTCTTATTTATTTAAAAATATTTTTTATTTAATCCTAAAGGAGACATATTCTCATTTCTTACCAAAATGAAAATGCTACAGGAAACTGTAAAGTATTTACTCAAAGGAACCTTGGAAATTAATTTCATGTTTTAAAAGTTTGAAATATTAATCTAAGAATCTTTACTGGTTTAAATCAGGAGCTGTTTGGTGTGTTGAAACAGTTTCATATGTTCAATAGAAATTTGGAAATATTCTGGTCCATCTCTAGTTGCATTTCAGATTTTGGGGTTGGCAGTGAAGTTTGCTTGAAATAATTAATCTGGCTTTAAAATCACCATGTAATTTAGGCTTGCAGATCGAGCCCAGAAAGCTTTCATAAGGCTTAAGAATACTTGCCAGCCTCAAAATATGGTTAAATTCTTTGTCTTCATTGGTTTTTGTTTTATTTTACAGAAAGAAATCTGTAGTTTAAGACTCTTTGTGTATTGCTCTTGTGAGCTTGTAAATACCTTCTCCCTTGATACATGAAGGCGGGTGTTCTTTCCACTGAATTTTCTGCTTGCTTGTCTGTGTGATCACTTACTTTTTAACTAGGAAGAACAGAATATATCTCTCCCTTAATTCTTGGCCCAGAGGTCTGTAACAAATCTGTTGTTATCTGGCAGTTTGGAGCTGTCAGTCTGCTCTGCAGTGGTCACTGGGAAATGGAAATGCTGCTCCTTTGGATTCAAAGGACCCTGATACTTTGGTCGTACGCTCCCTGATTTTGCCACCCCGCATCCTCCTTCATCATTGCCAAGTCCCACTTGTCTCATGCTGTCACTCTGGCAGGGAGCTGAGAGTCTTAATCATATTAGGAACATGGCAGGTTAAACTTGGGCAGGGAAACTCGGAAGGGTCTCTCCAGAAGGATTCCTGACTGTTGGAAAGCCTCCAAGTCATCTCGTGCAGCGCTGGGAGACACCAGGGCATTGTCACCTGCAGTGCAGGAAAGGAGAACGGTTCTTTTCTGAAAGAATGCTCCAATGAATCCTTCCTTAACTAGACAGAAATAAGAGGCTGCCAGCAGGAGCTGATGGGAGCCTACAGAGTGACAAATACCCCAAACCCAAGCCATGGTGGAGGCAGCCGTGTTGCTCATCTCCCTGGAGAGTTGCAAGGATGCTGCATGCCAAGGTGGAAGCAGCAGCAGTGGCACTGCCTTCCTTTTCCTGTCACCCTCTCTTGATCTAAAGTCACACCCCCCTCCTAAAGGCACTCCTGATCTGAGACAGAGCTCACACGAAGCACAGAAAGTGCTCCCTGGCCACATTGCCTTCCTCTGCTCATTTCCTGCCCGTGGAAGGAAGCCAGGTCTCTGTTGCTCTGATGTTTGTCCCCCTGGATCCTCCTGGGGGAACAAGCTGTTTCCCATGGCGAGTTTCCCTACAGATTTTCAGGAGTGGAATTTTCCTTGCAAATGAAAGAAGACTTTAAGACACAGTACCAAAGTAAATTTTGGTCCTGTGGTCTCTCCTGGGGAGTGGGTACTGCCTACTTAGGGTGGATGAAGCAAGAGCTCTTCAGGCCAGGCAGTGCAACTTTATTTCCTATGGGTTATTTCATTTGCAGGTATCTCCAGCTAACTGAATTACACAGCAGAGAGCACGTGGTGTAAATTGGAGCAGAGTACAAGCACAGAGCGGTGCATAAATTAAAATAATAAATAACTGGAAGTTGAAGAGCTTGCAAATTTGTGACAGAAGGAAAAACTTTTCTATGTTAGGTTTCATAAAAGAAGGTATCACTAAGGCAAAGAGGTAAAATGCCATTCTGACAGGACCTAGAGTGAAGCATTGTGCTGTGGGGAGAAGCAGGGTGGGAAGCATCACCTTATTCCCTGGTCCTCTTGTTGGCAAATGTAGAGCAAGAGGCAGAGGAGAGTTTTCCAAAGTGCTCAAAGATGGCTTGAGCTCACTCTAATGATCAAGTGGCCTCTTGTCAGCTGAGCAGAAGTGGCCTTGTGCAAGCTTTTAGCCTGCAGTAGAACCAAAATAATTCAACATGGTTTCAGTTTTTCAGGGGAAAAGCTCAGTGTCCCAGTGCCTGGACACTTCCTGGCTTCTGTGTGCTCATGTGCTGCAGTTCCTGCCAGTTTTCCATGGGGGGTGAGCCACCAGCTTCTGAAATCTCATGGTCCAGGCCAGTGGGATGAAGAGGGTTGTATGGTTTTGTTTTGAAAGGGGAATAATTGTGAACCAGACCATGTTAAAGAAAGAGGGAGGCTGTGGAAGTGGGATCCAGGAGGCTTCTTGGAGAATTAATCATCTGCAGAAATATCAGCTAGACCTCAGGAAGGCCCTGGAGCAGCAGATCCCCATACCAGGCTCAAAACAAACTCAATGTACAGAGCAAGGCTTCAGCAGATGGGCTGATGAAGGACTTACATACAAGGCTCTCCAAAAGAATGTCCCAGAAACAACTTTCTTCTTTACATGATTTTTCTACAACATGCCAACTTCTATATTGGCTGTGTGGAGCTGTTGGCATCCTAGCACCCAGGGTTCTGGGACTTTTGGCATGCACCAATGTTTTCCATTTGCTAAGAGGACATCCAGGAGCTGGTAATAAACAGCTCCCAAGGTTCCTTAGAGTGTCCATGCAATGTCTGAGTTTCTGAATGTGATGGCTCACTAATCATACTGGTGGCATTAAACCAATTAAGAATGGAAAAGCCAATAAAATGTTGCATTCCCCTGAACTTAATAGAGGCTTTGTCAAGCACTTTAGTAGTGCTGGGATTTCATCCTGATTATTGAAACATTTAGAACACCTGAACTGCAATTTAAAATTGTGTTAGTTAAATGCTTAACTAATCCAGATACTTAGGATCAGCAGGTGTGTGTGGGTGTGCATACACACACTTCCTGTGGATATACACTCTGTAAATGCCTGCCATGGAATATGCCCTTCCTCCTTGGGTGGAAGTCTCCTGACACTCTTCCCTGCTCCAGTGTGGGGTCCCTCCCGTGGGAGACAGTCCCCCCTGAACTTCTCCAACGTGAGTCCTTCCCTGGGGTTGCATTTCTTCCCAAGCTGCTCCAGCATGGGTCCTTCCAGAGGCTGCAGTCCTCCAGCAGCAGGCTGCTCCAGTCCCCTCAGGCCCACAAGTCCTGCCAGCAAAATGCTCCAGAGTGGGCTGCTCTCTCCATGGAACCACATCTCTCCTGCTGCATGGGGTCACAGCCTCCTCTGGGTATCTCCCTGCTCTGGTGTGGGGTTCCCCATGGGATGCAGGTGGATCTCAGCTCCACCAAGGAGCTCCATGGGCTGCCAAGTCACATCTTGCCTCTCCTTGAGCTTCCCCATGGGCTGCAAGGGAAGCCCCTCCTTCCCCAGTGACCTGGGGTCTGCAGGGCTGTTTCTCTCTCATTCTCACTCCTCAGCTGCAACTGCTCATTCACAGCAGCATTCCCCTTCTTTACAATGTTATTCCAGATGCACTCCCACCATTGCTGATGGACTCATCCATAGCCAGTGGTGGGTCCATCCTGGAGCCTGCTGGAATTGGCTCTCTTGGACATGAAGGAAACTTCTGGACACATCTCACAGAAGCCACCTGTGTAGCTACCAAACCCTTGCCAAGCAGACTCCATACATTTTGTTACTGCTCCAGACTTGCTTGTCAGACCCTTTTGAACAAGTTAATTCAGAGCATTAGCAGTGGTTTCTTTTCATGAACAGTCTTGTTAATTTGGGAGGCAGTAGCCATTAGGGTGAAAACAACAGCGCTATACCTCACGTGTTGGAGAATTTCTGGGTGTTTTGAGATTGCCAGCTCAGCCTTAACCTCTTGGTCCTCCTGTTCCACTGGGCATTGTGTGTCCATGGCTGGATCTGTCCCCTCAGTTAATAGGGAACCCCACCTGGCATCCCCAGGAGCTGCCAAAATGCCTCTTCAAGCTGCCTTTCTCTTGTATCATGGCACACAGAAAGTCAGCTAATTCTGAGCCTTACCTTCCTCCAAGATTCTTTTTTGTTTTAAGAATGGCCCAGTCTGACATTTGCTGCTAAGGTTTGACTCCAGAAAAATCAATGCTGCCACTGATGCAGTGCCCACATCCCCCAGGTTTCCAGGGAGAAGGAAGGTAAATCCTGCAGCCCAGATGTACATCCTGCTTCAGCTGACATCTGTGATCCAGCAGACACGGCATATGCCTCTATTTCATTCTGCTCCCCTCAGCCCTTTAACAGTGGGAGCCCTAATTTCACTAAAAGTGTGTCATTTCTTTAGTGTTTTGGGGGTTTGAATCTAGGACAAGAGTATCAGCAGAGAGCAGCAGGTACAAATATTAAGCCTGTATATCTTATCAGATATTCAAGAATGCAGTAAGAAGTGTCAGAGAGAGCTTTCTATGAAATATTTAATTAACAGCAACAGCTACAGAAATGAAAAACAACATCCAGGCAATTACAGTGTTCAATAAAGCAGCTCTCAGAGGATGGAGCAGCAACGGATTAGTGACTGACTGGCATTTAAATATGTTATCAACCAGTTAGGGAGACTGGAGTAAATTTGCTCCCCTGGGGACCAAGCCAGTAGAAGTATTATAACTATATTATTGTTTCTCAGGGCAATCAATTGAATTATATGGTGCACTAGTCTGGGTGTTTGGCTGTTACTCCAGCAGCTGGTTATGTGATTTCTTTCCCAGAATCACAGAATGGGAAAGGTTGGAAGGGCCCACAATGGACATTCACTCCACTGGACGTTAATCTGGTGCTCTGGGTGAGAGACCCCTGTCAGTTTGCAGAGTTTTTTCTTGTTTCAAATGAACAATGGATACATTCCACTTCTGGATTTGAAATGCAGAGTGTGCTGGAAACTCTGTAATTTTTAAAAGGGGTGGAATATGCTAATCTTTGGATGTTAAATTAGAGCACAATGAAGAATTTATGTTATTGTTACCTCCAGGGCCAAATATGTGCTGAGAAGGCATAATTAGTGTACCCCTTGAAGTGCCCTCTTATGATCATGTAAAAATGTGGATGGTTTCACTGACTGGGGTTTTTTTTGCTATTAGAGATTTTTCATTTAAAAGAAAATGGAAGCCTTGGAATAAATAAGTGTGCTTTTAGTATGATGGGTGAGATAAAATTCCATGAACTGCAGCCATACCTCAAAGTGAGCTAATGCATTCTCTTTAAAAATATTTGCAAACTTGGTGATGGCAGTGCCCATTTTGTGGTGAAAATGTGCAGGAAAGGCAGCATGCACAGCATTCACTTCAGAGGACACAGGGACTTCTGTAGGGGAAGTTCTTGTTGCAGCTGGTGGTTCTCCTTTGCTTTTTTTTGACTCTTGGTAAAGCACATGCCAAGGAAGGATGGGAGGGATGCAAAAGTAATTTGAAGGGAGGTGGAAGTTTTTAAAGTTGGACCTAAGGAATAGAGTATGCTTTGGTCTGTGTTTGATGCTGACTGATTAGGAAAGTAAATTAAAAGGAATCAGCATCCCTTCAATAAATAACTGGTCCAAATCCTACACTGTATGAGCCAAGGAATGATTTGGTAAAGATACACATTTCTTTGATATTGTTGGTTCATTCCTGTTATTTTTTTCCCCCCATTACATTCCTATAGACTCATTTCCCCTCTCCAACCCCTTTTTTCTCAGTTTCTCTTCCAAAGTTGAGAGCATCCTTTGCTCTGAGGACACGGGGGGCACTGTCCCTGGTAAATGTTGGTTACACCTAAAGCAGGTAAATTGGGTGGGATTCTCTGACCCACATGGCAGGAGAGGAGCTAAAGCAGGGCCCCCTCCCTGCTGACCAGCTTGTTGTGAAGGATTGAAGGGTGTCCTGTGCTGCTTTGTCTTGCAGATGCCCAGATAGAAAATACTTTACTGAGTAAGAAATCCTTCACTAAAAATGAGCTCTGTGCCACATTTTTGTACCTGAGAAATGGCTAATAAAGAAAAAAAAATGGGACCAGCTGCCCTGAGATGTTGCTGCTGGAATGAAATTCTGGGTGAGATGAAGTGCAGAGTGAAGAGAATGCATTTTTCATCTCTGTTCCCATTGCACCGAGTGCTGAGGTATTTTGGGGGTTCCCAGGCACCCCTCAGCAGTCTCTGGTAATTCCACATTACAGCAATGAGGGAGGGGCAGTGCTCAGGCAGGGGAGAAACTCCTGGAAACTCCTGGCAATCTCTGTGCCCTGCTTAGTCTGCACAGGTCCCATTAAAAGAGGCATTGTGGGCCCACTTCAGTGTCTTCCAAGGACACCTTGGAGAAAACTTGTCAAGGTGGAGCCAGTTCTCACCGTGGGAGTTAGGAAGTGACCCTGCCCAGTTGAATATTCAGTGTCAAGTTGCCTGAAGCTCACAGGGTTTTCCCTGTTACCCCTCTAATACAGGGAACTGAGGGAAGCAGAACAAGTTAAGATGTTCTGAACAACGGAAGTCTGAAGTTAATTAGTGCTCAGAAAGTGGTTTGAAGATGAAAAGCACTGCTGCTAAGTGTTATTAATAGTGGAGCAACCCTGCAGTTAATTATAAATAACAATAATGCTATGGAGCATGCTACATACAAAGATCTCATAATGCTTTTGAAATATGAATCACTGATTTATTCTGATATTTGAAATGGGAGGGATGAGGCATGGAACAACTTGTTTGATTAAAGTGTTTAAAACACAAGTAGAGGAGTCCAAGGCTGCAATCTAGATCCCAGACTTGCATTTTGCAGGTGTAACTCCTGAGGGCTGTTCTGGACTGGGCAGCACCGTCCAACCTCTGCCTTTTCATCAGCTACAGGGGGGGTGTTTGGTTGTGCAGAACAATACCCATGAACTGAGAAGGTCTGGAGCTGCACATCAGATTTATCAGATTTATCCTGGAAGGAGTCAGAAGATGGACAAAGCGATGCAGCTCTGATGCAGCAGTTCCCCTGAAAGCATCCCTGGGGTTCCAGTCGTGCTGTGCACCTAAAATAAAACCACCCAGTATTTCTCCTCCTTGCCACTACGTTGTTTCAGCCTGGAGTGATACTGAGCTCATCTCCCACACGGAGATTTCCCAACTCAGAGCCAGGTGCTCATTCCTAGAATTTTCAGAAATGAAGTCTGCAGATGAAGTGACTCAATCAGGGCTGAGCAAGTGTCTGAATTTCAATGAGGAATGCTAAGCACACCCAAGGACCCTCTTCGTTTTAGGGATTGACAAGGGGAAAGTAAAATGAACCAGCTCCTGGCATAAAAAGAGCACTCATCTGGACTTTGCACTCTCTCTCATTTCTGTGGTTAATAGACATTCGCTGCTGTATTAGTTTGGCTCTCATCAGCTCCTTTTTAAATGGGGTGTTTTAGTTCTCCAGCTAATCTCTGTGAAGGAGGGTTCATTTGTATGCTGTTATTGTCATTAACTGTAATCTCCAGTTGTAATGTTCGTGTGTCTGTTCTGTGCTTCCTTAGGGTAGCTGTGAAGTACTTCTCCACTAACCCATGAGTGCCTCTGTCTCCTCATTTTACTGAGGACTATTGTGCATTGTGATCTTCTGCTAATAGAGGAGATTAGCTGAATCACAGCAATGTCCAAACAAAAGACACGACACTTTATTTTTTCCCTTTTTCCTCTTCGGTTGCTGTTCTACGCTTGTCTTTTTATACTGGCAATAATCACTTTGTGTTGTTCTTTTATTGCCATTTCTCCTCCAAGACTTCCAACTTCAGAGTCCTAAAGTGCTTCCTTGTTTCATCTTCATGGCCATTCAGAGTGTTTAATGGGCTTACAAGCAATCGAGGCTTCCATCTTCCTCCAACGGAGCTTTTGTTGGAGTCAATCTGCTTGCACAACTGGGATCACAGGTGTGTGCAACCTCTCAAGCAGTGGTTCTTGTTCTCCACACCAAATTCACCCAGATGTTATTTCGAGAGCGATCAGAATTATTAACGTATAGTTCAGCAAAATATTGACAGAAGACAAAGCATAAAACACCTTGCACTGAAACTCCAAACCCAATTAAATGGGCTAATTCACCTACTGTTTAATTGGCTGGAAGCCATGTGAGTAATTACGCCACTGACATCTTCCAAAATGATATTCTTAATTGTTACATTTATTTGCATCACAAGGAAATACCCACATCTCCTCTGAGCAGAGCTCAGCTCCCTCCCAGCACCAGCAGCACTGGTGAAAGGCAAGAGGCAGTTTTGCATTTCACAGGGCAAACCTCAATTGGCAAAGCAGCAAAGCAGGGCCTCTGGGAGCTGGGGCAGGAAAATGCAAACTTGGTCTGTTTATTCCTGAACATATGTAGCTTGTTACTGTGGTACGTGGTGGCTTTTATTGTAGCACGCTGCAGAGAGGCCTTTCTTCCCTTTTTCCTCCCCCCTCTGTTATTTTTCACTAAAATACATGAACGTGGCAGGGTGATGCTGTGTTGGTTGTGCTTGCAAACTGCAATATAATATCACACTCCAGAGATGCAGCATTTCTATTTGCTGTCATAAATTTATTTTGTATTTTCTTTCCTTTGTAAAATATCCTCCTACTTCTTTATACAAATAATGTCATTCCAAGGAAAATGTATGCAGAACCACTTTACAGAAACCCTCTATAAGCACTGTTTGGTCTTGCTGTGTAGATCTACTCTCTAATTGCTTTGAATTTACTTTATTGCAAGGCTGGGGATTGCTTTGAAGTGATTATGAAAGAATAAGCAGCCTTCTGCAAAGGGAATTTAGGAAAGAAAAAGCTTTTAAGAAATCCTATTTTGAAGTTCCAGTTCCAGAGGGTCCCTGGTTACTGAAATGTAATGCCAGTGCATTCCCTTCCCTTCACTGCCTTTAACAGTGAACTCTTCATCATTAATAAGACTTACACTGGTATGAAAATTGTTTCTTGAGATCATTTTCCAGCCATGGCATTTTGTTGTAGGGGGCCACAATATGGCTGTATTTATTGGCTTTTGGAAAGTCCTTTATAAGCATTCAGAAATATTTTCATCCCTCTCACAAGCGCTTTAACAGTTCTAACCCTGTTCCAAAATACAATGGACACATGATGGGTTTTCTGGCTGTGTGATACCTTCTTTCTGAAGTACATGGCTTAAATGCAAAGTCCATTCCAGTGTCTGTTTGACCAAAAGAAATGGAATGCTGAAAATAAGGAACTCAGGTGGAGCAGGTTAATATTATTTAAAAAAAAATAAATGTGGAATAATTAAAAAAAAGGAATTGATGATTTGGGCTAGAAGTTTTTTTATTTGTAAGCAGTCTGGAGATTCAGTAAATGCAGCAGAATCTGATGGCTTTCTAGGAAAAAAAAAGGGAAGAGTTGTATTTTTCAATATATAATTGGTTCAAGATTTGTATAAAAGCCAAAACAAGATGCATCCATCTTTCTCTCTCTCCCAACATTGAACATTAGTGGATGATGAAGAAGGAATGGAAATCAGACCCATGTTGTTTTCTTCAGGCCTTAGGAACAGCATGGGTCCCAGACAGCATTCCCTGTTAGGAACCCTCTGCTGCATTCATTTATGATTTGTTTATTTATCACCAAACTCAGAATTTCCATCCATGCATAGAAGACACGTTGGTTTTCTGACGCAAAACTAATAACATCTGCTCTTAATTAAACATTAATTGTAACAAATGGCTGCCTATCAGGTTTTTATCCCTGTCAATCTGTGTAGTAGCTGAACATCTTCTGGAAGGGGGATTTCTCACCCTGCCTCACTTGGGGATCCCTGAACCCCAACACTCCCCACAAGGATCACCTTGAACATGAACCACCCATGTTATTTACAGGAATGAGGCAAAACAGAGATAAGCCCACTGATAAACCCACTTGTGGTGCCTCACAGGGGATCCATGGTGAGTAGGGTGTACTTGGGAATGTGCTTGGATAGAACTGATGTGGTGCTGATTTGGGCCTCCTGTGCTGACCCCAAATTAATAATACTCAGCTTTAGATCCTTTTTTTTTTTTTTTTTTTAAATTGTCTTTAAGATGTTTTCTTGGGAAACTTATCCAGGAAAAAGTGGGTCTGCTAGTGAAAAAGCAGCAGGCACAGCTGACAGTCCCACAGCAGATAACCAAAGTGAATAAAGCTGCAGGCACGGAGAGAAGTGAGAAATTTTTGTAGTACATAAGCATAAAATTTGTGATAAGTCATATTTTGTCTGGGAAAAAATGTGTTCCTATTCAGGCAGCCTATGGAAAAGTTTAAATGTGTTGTAAGTGGTTTCTAAGCTGCACAGCAGTTCCTGCCACAGGGGGTGAAATTTGGCTGCCCTTGTGCCATCAGGGCTGTTCCCTGCAGGGTGAACTCTCCTTGACTGTTCCCTATCGATTTTTTTCCCTTCACAAAGCCCAGGCCCCTTTTCCCCTCTCATTCACAGTCCATCTCCCCAGAAGTCAATTAAACAGTCCTACCTGTAACTCATTTCAAACACTCACTAACTTCAAAACAGCCAGTTCAAAGAACTTTGGTTTATTTTGCTGGTTTTGCAGCAGTCACAGCCTGAATAATTAACTAATACCTTCTAAATATGTGTTTTAAAGATTATGGCTTTAATCCCCCAAACTGTGTCATCATTTGGAAACAAGTCTCCCTAAAACTGCCGAGCCAGCAGAAAGCACAGAAAAGCTCCAGATGGTCCAGTAGTTTCTGGTTTATTTACAGTAAACCAGATCCTTCCTCTCAGCCTTTTATCTCAGAAAATGCAGGCGGTTAGCAAGAGGTGAGGGGCTTTCTGGGAGCTCTGGGAGGTGTCCCAGTTCTTTTACAAACCCACGAGTGAAAAAGCCAGCTCTGGTGGAAGGGTGCTGGGAAGACACCTGAATTTTTAACTATTTTTTGCCCTTTATTGTTTGTTTTGAGGATCTTGACACCAGCCTTTTATTATTTTACGATCGGTGACTTTGAAGGTGGAACTACTGAAGAGATTTGACTGAAATATTTGGGGTATTTTCAACACTCACATCTCCAGTTCTGCTCAGCTTTCTCATCTTTCCCAAATTGCCACCGTTTTCACCAATCACAGATGTTGCCCCAAATCAGAAGGAAGCCCTGATGTCCATCTATGCTGAGATCTACACAGAACATCTTTCTGGGTCTCCCAGTGTATTTTTTTGTCAACTGTGTTTTCCTTGTATTCTTGTTTGTGCTCCAGCTGGGCCTTCTGTGCCTTGTACAGAGAAGCAAACCCTGCCAGCACATTACATTATTTATAAGGCAGAGATGCTATCAGATCTCACTCAGGTTGGAAGAGACTCTGCTTTCAAATAATTACAGAATTTACATTTATGTGTTGGCTCTCAGGGAGACCTTGAGGTGCTGTGTGAGTGTCAGAGCAGAGCTGGGGTTGTTGGTTCACTGCTGAGCAGGAACAGGATGGGTCAGAGGGGGGATCAGGGAGTGAATCCCCCACTGGTGTCCCACTGCTGGAGGGTGTGAGCAGACTTTAGGTGGAAGGTACAACTGTTTAAATTGGAATTTCAGTAAGGCTGAAGAAGTTGTAAAGAGCACTGGACTCATGCACGACCACTGTGGACAGGGCTTTATTTTTCATCTAAAGGAGTTATTAATTGCTGCACAGTTCCTTGTGCAGAGCAAATTGGGACTTCAGGTCTGGTGTCCAAGGCACTGCTGTGGTTTTGGCAGAGGAGAGGGCTGGACATGACCTGGGGTGAATGCAGGGCTGCACCCAGGAGTAAATCACAGCTACCCACAGCTGGGCTGCTCCACATCCTGTCTATTAATGGAGTTTTCCAGTTTCAGCCATGACTTGGCATGATTCTGGCTTCTCAGCAGGGACAGGCACAAGCTGCAGTTTCCTCCAAAGTTCATTTCATTGGAATGTTTGTAACATATGCCTGTCTCTAGCAATGTGTTTGTTGGAAGGAGGGTGTTCTGGAAGGATGCAAGAGATCCATATTTTAAGTGCAAAGCCTAGTGAAGAACTTAATTTTAGTGCATTTGCAAGTGGAAGAAGAGCTCTGCTCATTCTTGCCTTGGCACAATGCAACACATCAGTTAAGCAGTTGGGAAAAGTAGATTAACTCAGTGGAGAGGTCCCAAGTGACACCCTTTGTTCTTTGCAAAATCAATTTTATGAAGGAAGCTTTACAATAAAAGAAGATGGGTGGGGGAAATGCCCAGGAATGGCTGGAATGGGATGTCAAGAAAGGTCTGATTTGAGATAAATCGAATTCCTACTGGAAAGGTTTTTTTCACTGCTCTGCTCCTGGAATATCTGAACAGGGGTGTTTTCACTTGGTGGTGGTCAAAATGCATTTGAGCTCTGCTTGTTGGAGACTTGTGGCTGATAGAAAAGGTCCCAGTTTAAGATCGTGGGGGAACTTTGTGTTTGGTGCAGCACAAACAAACAGGAGGAACAGTGTGAGAACATAACAGAGTCTGGGGTCTTCAGGCTGAGAAGATGCAATTTTGAAATCTGGCTGAATGAGCTGTGGTATTTTTATTGGTATTTTATATTGATTTATAACTAGTGGCTTTTAAAAGCATACAGAACTCCCAGACTCTGAAAATTAATATTGTACTGATGGACCTACTTGAACAAACATACTAAAAAATGTGCTCTCTGTCATGGCAAGCTGAAAAAGCAGATGGCAGTCGGAAGCTGAGCAGCATACAGAAGTTTGAAATTTTAAATTAAATCAATTTGAAGCTTTGTTTGTGCCTAAGGCAAGCTTTCCCCTCAGATGAAGGAGAGTGGCTAGCTGAACTTTTTTACATGGGCTCTGGTTTGGAAAAGGCTGTTGGGAGATTTTAAGTCCTCTGTGATTTACAGCACTGTATTAGTCTGGTTTAACAGTGGAGTAGAAATACCACATTTAGGTTGGTCCCAGACAGGAATCCTTTCCAAAACTGTAAACTCCTGTAATGAGATGGGTACAGAAGAGGGGCTGCTGCTTTTCCACAGCGTGCCATAAATATTCAGATTGTGTCATATGTTTCCTGTGCTCTGAAGGGATGTAAAAAGATAACTGCAGCAAGAAAGAATCCTGAAGCAGACATACACACACGGTGTTGTTCTGCTACAATAAATCACCTTAACGCCCTGATTTAAACATCATGAACTGTCTTGACTTTGCTGGGAGCTCACAGAAGATCATGGAATAGAGCAGGGGAGATGCTCCATGGGGAAAATGTTGTTCTTTCTATCTAAGAGTTCATTAGTAAGATGGGATAGGCTGGCTGGACCCTGAGGGTCTTATTTTTACTTACTCAATACTCTCCCAGGTTTTAATGAGAGCTTTACCTGAATAAAAACTACATTTTATCCCAGGCCAGTAAGAGATTGCTGTGTCCTGCAGAAATGAGCCTTTTTCTGCTGTCTCCTGTTTTTTTGATGACTGTGCCTTCTTTGTAGTTAACCAGCTCCGTGTGGGGACCCTTGGAGCAGGTCTCAGGCTTCTGCTTCTTGGCCACCAATTGCTACCTGAGTTCAGTGGTGAAAAGTTACTTTATTTCTGCTGATTTTTTGTTGGCATCTCCTTTTTGGAAATTATCCTGTTAAATTGGAGCTGTACTCATGCATTGTGCTCTACAAACCTGCTACTGGTTGTTTGTGTGATTCCTATGCTGGTCAGCAGTGTTAGAACCACATTCCCAGGAATTTTGTAAGTCCCTGAACCCTCAGACCTGCTCGGAGGCAGTGGGTGTGCAGCTGGTTTTGAGAGGATGCAGAATGCACAGAAGGGAAATATTCATTTCAGCAAAGCAGAGGAGTCAAGAGACATTAAAAGAAAATCAGTTTAATGACCTTGAATTTTGCAGAAAGAAAAAAAAATAATAGCAGGATTCTCAAATGATGGCTGAGTTCTCAGCCAGCCTTTTAAATGCGTGATGCAGTCTGTTGCTGGTTCCTTCATTAAGGATGCTGCTCTGCTGCTCATCCATTTGGTCAGGATGAGTGGTTTGTGCTGCACTAAACATTCACCTGGAATCCACTGGCACTATAAACTCTACCTTTGTTTGGGGAAGTACATGTTGGAATCACTAGAAATGCAGCAAACTCAGCTGCATTGAAATCCCAGCACTAACCTGGCAGTTCTGCTGAGCTGAGCTGTAAAGGAGAAGGGTGTGATGCCCTGACCTGCTCCAGCACATCCCGGGGGGCAAAATCTGGGATGGTGGCACGGCTCTGGGGTAAAGAGAAGGGTGAGCTGTGCAAAGAAAGGACCACAGGTGGTTCCCCCATCAGGCCCCCACATTGGGCAGTGGGGCTGGGGGCTCACTGGTGTCCCTGCCAGGACCCTGCCAGCCACCCTGGGGTCGGGGCACGGTCACACACAGCCCCTCCTGCAGTGCTGTGCTTGGGGGTGGCTGATCCACCCCGCCAGGCTGCACAGTCCAGAGGCCACCACTGCCATTAACATCTTTCCAGTGCTTGAGCACTGGTTTTTCCTGATGAACAGCTCCATTTGCACCCTGCAGGGTGCAGAGTGGCATGGGGAGTGCTCAGTGTCACCCGGCGTGACAATCCACGCTTCCCTGATCCCTGATTATTGTCCCTGTTAATGCCCAGGGCTCCACTGCAGCAGAGCACTTGGCATCGCTGCCAGCTGCACTAACTACCAACCAGCTGGCAAAGGACAGGGAAAGGGAACTGAGAGAGGGATGGAGAGCACATGAGGGAAAAAAAAAGTCTTTTAGACCCAAGTAACCTCCTTTTTGACAGTCCAGCTCCAGAGGGAGCAGTGTGGCTTTTTGGTAATAATAAAGAAATACAGCTCGTGGACAAAACAGAAGCTGGATTTGTTTGGCTTCTACTTCATCAATAAATTCCAGTGACTCTGTTTGGCTTTAACACTCTTACTCTTTTTGATAGCTTTTTATAGAAATGACAATTAAAATGGCCAGAGGAAGAAATGTGCTTTTTTTGTTCTCCCCTTGCTACTTTTCTTCTGTTCTCTTGCTCTCTCTCAATGTGCTTTGCAGTTGGAAAAGCTGATGCATGTTGATGTGTGCAATAGCTCCATGATGCTATGGGGTATCCTGAGCTGTGGGACAACTGGGAAGGCCTTGGGACCTGCTGCTCCTTAGGGAATTTCTTCTGCTGTTGCACCTTTTTGGCCAACTTCACCATATTTTCCTTCTGTAGTTCTTTATGATTTTTTAAAATCTTCCTGCCTGGAAATTATGGAAGGAGGAGGCTGGACAAAACAGTCTGTTGTCTTCAGTGCTGGGTGTCCCAGTGAGGGTTTGGACTGAGAGTTATGTCCTGAATTATTGGGATTTGCTCTTGTTGCATGGAGCATTGTAAGGCTAAGGCCTGAATATGAAGCAGGTGGAGTTCAAATATTTGCCAAAAAATGGATGTAAAGTCATAGACTGCTAAGCCAAGTTCTGGATCTGCCTTCCAGTATGTGCTGGGAAGTTTATAGGGAGGTATTGGGGTATCCTCTCAGATACCATTTGCCACCTACACGGACATGGACTCCTTCCCTCAGCTTCTTTCCTTTTTCTGACAATCCACCACCAGCAGCTCCCAAGCCAGCTGGGACCTGGAGTCAAGCAGTACATGGGCACTGACTGTGAGTGTACCAACTGAACTGCAGTGAGAGGGAGCCCAGCTGATGTAAAATTACCCCTTGAGCTGTAAATCTCCCCTCAGCTGAAGATCTGCACCCTTCAGTAGGAGCACTGGCTTTCCCAAAGGCACTTCTGCCCATCTTGGGTCTAGGTTTATGTGCAGATATTTGCTTTAGGTGTGTCTTGAGTGTGCAGAATCAGAAATTAGCTCTGGCACTAAGTTGGATGTGCTGCTGCTGCTGCTGGGTGTTTGTGTGATGAATTAACCTGGCTAATGCAGCTCCACTGCAGTGCTGTCTCACAGCCTTTATGGGTATAAACACACTTATAAATGTGGCAGCCAACTGCATAAATCTTCAGATGTGTTTGCATCTGGCTACCCTTGGATATCCAGATCTAATTATCTTCAGATAATTGAAAATAATATATCAATATGCTGCAATATGAATGAAAAGGACAGGAGTTTTGGAAGCCTCAGACCTATCTATTGTGTAGTGATAGGTGCACGTGCTGCATGTTGGGTGAGCTTTGCATCCCTGGGGAATGATGCATCAAGTTTCCCACAGAACAGCTCCCCTGGCCCAAAAATGGTGGCTATGTCTTCTTTCTTTTGTGTGTCAGAAATATGTGATTTTGTTGTCAGCACGTTTTTTGTAATGAAAAGCAAATGGTATCCAATATGCCTTGGAGAAAACGTGCAAACAACAGCAAAATTATATGTTGTTAAAAAAAAAAAAATAGATCTGTAACTTGTTTGCTGTCAATAGAGCTCTTAATGGCAGGGTAGGAGGGAAGTGCACCCAGTGATCACTGCCTGTGTGCAGTGACACGTGTGGGGCTCCAATCCATATGTGTGTTTAAAAACCACACCACGAAAGATTAAATTTCCAGTATTGGATATGCCTCTGCAAGGTTTCGTGGAGTTGAGAGTGTGTCTGGACTTGGTGACTGAGGACTTGGGTCTGTAAAAGATGGGAGAATTGAGAATCCTGGCTCATGTGTTCAGACAGAAGCCACAGACAGTTCCCTGAATTCCTGTTCTGCAGTTTGCTGGAATTTTAAGTTCAGACATGGGGAGTAATGTCCTAAATCATAAGTCTGAATAGGGAAAAGTCAAACAAACAAACAAAAAAATCAATGGATTAATGTGTGTGTGTGTCTGTGTTTAGAATAGGTCCAGGAAGAGCCTTCCCTGGTTTCTGCAGGATTCCATTAACTTTGGCTGAGCAAGGAGCCACTGCACAGAATTTCTCCTCAGCCTGGAGTTGGTTTTAAGTGCCCATGTTATTCAATGTAACTTGGAAAATGGATTTTGTTTCAAAAGCTGTCTCATTCAGTGAAAGATTATGAATGGTTTGCTATTCCTGTTGCCAGTAGAATTGATTGTTCTTGCTTTGAAATAATCTAGAAGACATCTGAGGGAAAATCTCAGTACTTCTGAAACCCACAGCAGCCTCCCCATTGCTTTCACAAATGTCTGATTCTTCCCAAATAGGAAAACTTCCTGCTCGTATCCAGTGTACATATTTTACACAAAGATCTAATCAGGATAAACCATGTTCATGAAGTGAATTTCTTCAAGGAGTAAATAAAAAGGGGAATGAATACTTTAAAGGAAGCTTGTGGACCTTGATTGAATAACTGTCCATAAATATTTGATGCCAATATTTGTCCTGCTCTTGCAGAGACTCTTAAAGAGTTTTTCCTGTGTGATCTTTTCTTGACTATTCTGTTCTCCTTTCTTCTGCCCATCTGCTCATCTCTGTTCCAGATGTGAAAATGTACCTCTCAAAAGTGGAGCTTCCTTTAAAAATAGTGATAGTTAAAAAAAAAATAGTAATTAGGAATCTGTAAGCTGGCTGTAGTACCATTTTTCTTACAAAAAGCTGTTAAGCTCTGCATCTGTCCTCTGCCACATTATGTACATCCTACTGATACTTCTCAGTCAAGCCAAGTTTCAGACAATTACCCCCAAAACTGTCCATGTCCCACACATATCTACCAGTTCCTTGAGGTTGTATTGATCCCTTGTTGATAAAAACATTGAGGCTGTGAAGGTTTCTTCCCTCATCCCTGCTGGAAGCCAACAGCTTCCAGTAAATTCTGCTGGGAGGGTCCAGCTCATCCCCATTTTCACTTTGAGCTCAAAGGTGGCTCCTGTCAGTGAGGAACTGCTGTGCTCACCTTGGCTTCTGTGCATTAAGGGTTTACTGGTTCTCTCTAAAATAACTGGAATTTTCTGTGCAGAGGGAATTTTCTGTGCAGAGGGAATTTTCTGTTACCTTGAGAGGCAAAAAAATTGGAAATCAACAGTTACCTTATGGTAGTTAATTTTTTTTAAGCTGTGGAACAGTGAGGGGGAAACAACTGGGAAGTAGTTTCAGCTCTGCTGTAGCAGGCAGTGGCCTCACATCTCCAATTAAGCCAAAAGAGATGCACACCTAACAGCTTATTCCCTGGAATTAGCAGGAGGGATCCAGAATACTTTTCTATATTTTTTTAAAAATTTTCTATTTCTTTAAATAGCTTTTTGGCTTCAAAGGCTTGTGGTGGCATAAATTCTGGGGAAGTCAGGGCTTTTTGGTGAGAGCAGCTCCCGTTGAAGTGTTTAATGTTTTTAGCAAGATGTTGTTACAGTCGGTGGCCTTCCCAATCAGGAATGACATTAATGAGGGAACTGGTCTTAAGGAGCAGTGCCATTTCCCAGTGAACTGAGTGACATCTATGCTCGCTCTCATTTGAAATGTACAAATGCAAAAACGTGAAAATTAATTCAGAATGTCTTTGTGATAATTTTGAATAATTAAAAACTCTTGTCATAGGCTCTTTCATTTCTCGATTCCACCCCTATGACCACTTTCTTTTCCATGGTAAATTGTAGAGTGACCTTAATCTGTGATACTGAAAGAATAGACTTTTAAATCAAAATAAGCGTAAGGGGGAAAAAAAGGGAGCATATTAATTGCTCCTTCTTCCTACACAATTTTTTTTCCTTCTCTTTCCTTCAGGCATTCCTTGCATAAAAATATCCATTCACCAACTGTTCACCAACTGTTCCTCTGCTCATTGCCCTACCTTAGATTTCATTTTAAGACACCAGTGAATATTTGCTCTTCAGCCTCACTGTCTTTGAAGTTTTCTGCAGGTTTTTAAAGGCAGCAATTGGAGGATTTACCAAACAGTGACAGTGAGTTAAAGAGCACTTCCTGCAAAGGGCTGAGGTGTTGTTAAAATTGGGCTTTTACGAAACTGGTCCTGG
This sequence comes from Lanius collurio, assembly GCA_020086605.1. Lineage (NCBI taxonomy): Eukaryota > Metazoa > Chordata > Aves > Passeriformes > Laniidae > Lanius > Lanius collurio. The sequence continues at coordinate 74 of JACBWW010000220.1, read as the reverse complement.
AAACGTTGCCCTGATGAACACAAGTGCTGGAAGTGCTCCTTGCTCCAGCATCCCTCAGTGGCTGAATTCCTCTC
>JACBWW010000219.1:0-68126 GCA_020086605.1 Lanius collurio | reverse complement strand
CATGATTCTTTCTTGATACAGTTATTGCTTGGAAGCAAAAAATGTATAAATTAAGTGCACACTTTCATGCTATACATTCAATTGCATCTGTATTTGGAATTTAGATTGCACACACTCATATAAATAATGTTTAAACCAGTAACAGTTAGATTAGAAATACGTTCACAAGAAGGTAAAAAAAAACCTGAAACCCCTTGTTTTTGTAGCGTAAATCATCAGAATCTTTCTGGAACTTTTGGTATTAATTGCCAAGAAACATTAAATAAGAGGAGGTCTCTTATTAACTAGATCACAATTACTTGTTTTATTAGAAATTTGTATGGACAGTTACTATTCTGTTCTTATGATATGAAATAACTGCATATAGTTTTGATGAATCTGAGAGCTATGTGCTTTGATTACTATAATCTTGATATTTGCTGATAAATTCCTTGCTAACAAAGAATCATGACTTTTTCCTTGTGTTTTTGTTTTCCTAGCAATGTACTGTATAGTTTTCTCATTTTTCATAGAAATCTATCTTTTGAAATATGTTCTGCACTTTTGTCTTCTGCTATGAGAACATTGTTAATTATTCCTATTCTTGGATCCCTCCAGTCACAGTTCTGTGAAATACATACGGAGCAGAGGTGATGCAAAAGGCATCAGAGATGTGTGGGGTAGTGGCAAATCTTCAGTTAGCACAAAGTTTTACAGGTCTGTGGAAGGTGTGTGAGTCATGGGAATAAGAGTAGTGAATGTGTGTTCCTGTAAGACTGCTTGAAATTCTGTGGTAGATTTCAGAATACCATGTAAAATGTCAGACTTCAGACTGTGTAAACTATCATAGGTCCAATGAAGTCAAATGGAGGTTAAAGCATCATCATTTCAATCTTGGCATTTTGTAGTCTGGCACAGTGCTGTCGTCTCATACAATTCTTCATATATAATTTAACACTTTAAAGTGCCATTTCCCCTGTATTTTGATTGACAAAGAGCAACTTTGTTGATTTATGCTCTTTTGTACATTGGAATTTTCCCCCTTTCTACTGTGTAGATAAAAACATGTTTGTTTCTTATGCATCAACAACACGCTGTTACCTCAATTTTCTTTGTGTAACACTACATTTTTCTTCTTTCTTTTTGGACTGCAAGCAAACATGTCCACCCTCATGTCCACTCTGGCCCAGCAGGTTGCTTGCTAATGAACTGTGACAAGTTACAGTAATAATTTCCTCTGATATCAGATTGTACTCTGGACCTTAATGACAGTTCCTTATCAACAGTTCCAATCATGAATGCATCCCTAATTCATTCTTCTGTGCTTCCCCACATTTCACAACACTCAGCCAGTTGCCAAAACATCCTAAGAAAAACCCTTATTGATCGTTCCCTTTTCAGATACATAATCTTCTCATGTCTCTGTTTTCACAGCAGAACATGATCAATGTGATCACCTACTGTCCACCTACTAGTAGTGCTGTCTGTTACTGTCCTGTTACCTTTACAAACTACAATTGCAACACAAAATAAAACTTTCAGAAACTATTATATATCAGCTACAACTGAGGGTTTGTTGCTAAGGAAGTTTTCCTTTTCTTTTAGCTACTAAGGCAATCATTAGTGCAAGAAGTTTAATAGCTTTCAGATTTTTTTTTATTCTTTTGCCACTCTCTTCATTATCAAAATCCATCACTCATATCTGATGTTTAAATTGAGCCTACAAACCTGCTCGAGCTGTAGTTCCAAATAGATGTGTTAGCCTTAGGGGCTGAGTCAATATAAAACCAGAAAAGTATTCCTTAGAGGAGCTATCCATTCTGGTAAGAAAGGATTTAGATGTGAATATCTCCATCTAGGAAAAGCTAGAGGGATAATCAATCAAGAAAAAATCCTAGGAGACCACAGTGCCTGAAAGAAATCCCATCAGTTGACACAACTGAACTGTAGATGAAAATTTTAATTAGTGGCAAAACATTATACGTCTATCAGAGCTACAGGAGGACAAATGCCCGTGCCACAAATGAGATTCCTCTCAGCTGAAACTTAACTGCTTTAACAAGACATTCAGAGTGCTTTACAAGCAGGACACCACTGCAGCAGAAAGGCAGCATTATCTACCACTGTAAATAGTGACATTCCTTTCTGTTATCTCCTGAAACAAGTGCCCTGTGTGTTCAATCCAAGATGAATAAACACAATCTGGGTAACCAAGAATGCTATTTTCCCTAATCTACATTTAAAGAACATTTCTTCAAATTTTCCCTTCTGCAGCATTTCTACATAGAACTGAAACTATGTTTTATCCTGCATGTTACTCAATGTAAACAGCTATCAAGCTCTCAGAAAAGAGCCAATGTTCCTGATACCACTCTTCCAGTGAGAACTAATAATTATAAAATTTTAATTTTGGTGCTGAGGAGTACACTGTTTTGTTCTGTGTCCAGCCACACAGGTCTCTGGCCCATTAGTAGTAATCATAGCAAATATAGCCTCTATGGCATGAATTACTCAGGCATTTCAGATAAAATCGTGGACAGCATGAGAATTTGATGGTCAGAATGTGAGGCCTTCAAAAATTCTTTCTCATTTTCTTCAGTGCCTAGAATACTTCACCCAATCGTTATTCAGGCTAGGCCTCAAGGAGGATTTAGGCACTTAATACTGTATAGAACTTCTGAAACAGAATGCCTGTTTGCTATCCAGCACCATAAATGCCTTGGGTTTTCACAATTACTATGAAATTACTATGGTTGTGTTTGTAACACAAAGTTATTGATGTCCTGAGCAAAAGGCAGCAAAATTGTGGCTTTCTTCTGCCTGCTCCAGTGTACAAACTCTGACAAAGGGACAGGTTTAAGAGCTACAGAAAATGCTCCATGTTTCAGGGGATGCAGATCACATCTCCCACTTGAAGGTCATGGTTCTGCCAGGAAGTTTAAGTCTTTCCCACTTCTCTTTTGGGCAGTATAAAAAGACCCGTGGGTCACTGAATACAAGTCAAGGATGCCTAACCACATCTCAGTTCTGGTTTTCTGTTTCCATGTGCAGTGTGTTTTTGGTTGTTAGGGTCAATTGGATGGAATAAAAGTTTGCAGAAATTTGTAGCAGCTGGCCATTTTAACAGAAACTTTGCTTGTGCTTTGTGCTAAAGCCTATATTCCAAGCTCATGTATTCCATACATTAATAGTTAATATTATATATAATCTTAACAAGATTTGTCTATTTGAAGAAATATTTCAATGCCAACTTCATATTTACTAAACTAAAAGCTGTTCTTAGTTTTTTTCTTTATATTTTATTCATAAGATCTCCTTTTGCTTTCTCAGTTTAAATAAAGAACTGTGATTAACTGTAAAACTGATTGCTTAAAGTAATTAATCATTTTCCTTATGAAATTTCCTGGGTAAATTAAGGATTGTATAATTGAAGGGTTTTCTCTTGTGTAAATGGAATACATTGAGAGCCTTGACTGAGAAATAGATGTATTGTGCAAACACCTAGAGGTTTCTCTTTTTTATTCTTTTGCTGCAATTAATACCTCTCTGGCAGGAGTGCAAGAGAACACTGTTTTCAATGAATAGAAATATATTGATGTCTTCTTAATAATACTAATTTTCTTAAAAAGACAATGTTCAGCCATATTTTTTTTTTTAATTCAGCATTACCCTTGTAGTCAGAGTTTACATCCAGCAAACATGAAGTATAAAGTGCTATTTGCTTACAAGTATCTCAGCAAACCAAAGCTTCTTTTGCAGTGGCTTGCTCAGAGTTACACCAATCTGTTTTTTTAACCAAAAGAACTCCAATTTTTTTTTTTTTTTTCTGGGCCAAAATCAATATGCATCAAATAACCATGTGGAATGGAAAAGGAAGGCCATCAGAAAGCCCAAGACATCAAAAGAGGTAAAATGTATGTGTGTGTGTGTATGTGTTTTTAACCATACTGAAACAAAAATAAATATTGATACTGATAATGTGAATGGGAGAACAAAACTCATCTGTTCCTTGAGGTCATTAGGAAACAGCATTCATTCTGAGATTCTTAATGATAAACAGGAGTGGGCAACATTAAATACTGAAAGGTATGGAAATGTATAAGAGGATTTTGAAAATAGGAAGAAATTGGAAGAAGTTAAGTAATGAGAGTTTGACAGGAGTAGAGTTGTAATAATGAATTGTTCACACTGATATTTGAGACTAATTCAATCCTACCATAAGTGAAAAATGTCTCATTTTTTTAGATTTACTTCTTGGAGGATGGACTGCTGCTCAGAGAATTTTCTCAGAGTTCATGCTCTGTTTTGTTCTTATATACAGCATCATCAGAAAAGCAATAGCATGCTAGTGAAACATTGTGCCAAACAGTTCATCAGAAAAACCTGCAATTAGCACAGTATTACTGATTTGGACTTTGAAGACAAATACTCAATTCCTGCCAAGCTACAGTACAGATATCATAGGTTAAAAGGACTCTAGAAATTCACAGTGAAGTCTGAGATATCTCCACAAGCAGGGAATTTCCAAGAAGGCAAAAATATCTGCATCCTTGGTCTATATGAGATTGTCCCACTCTGACTTAAGCCTGAGTTATCCAGTATCCAAGAGGGAAAAGAAAATACAATTATTAATTTCTGCACAGTGTACCACACTCAGGCATTAGGAATAGTGTGGCCAGCAGGACCAGGGAAGTCATTCCTCCCCTGTACTTGGCAGTGGTGAGGCTGCACCTTGAGTGCTGTGTCCAGTTCTGGGCCCCTCAGTTTAGGAAGGATACTGGGATGCTGGAGAGTGTCCAGAGGAGGGCAACAAAAGGCTGATGAGGGGTCTAGAACAGAAATCCTGTGAGGAGAGGCTGAGGGAGCTGTGGGTGTTTAGCCTGGGAAAGAGAAGGCTGAGGGAAGACCTCGTAACTCTCTATAAATCCCTGAAAAGAGGGTGTAGCCAGGTGGGGGTCGGTGTCTCCTCCCAGGCAACCAGCAAGAGGACAAGAGGACACAGCCTTAAGCTGCTCCAGGGAAAGTTTAGGCTAGACATTAGGAAGAATTTCTTCACAAAAAGAGTGATTGGGCATTAAAATGGGCTGCCAGGGAGGTGGTGAAGTTGCCACTCCTGGAAGCATTTAAGACTGGATGTGGGACTCGGTGCCATGGTTTAGCTGACCAAGGTGATGTTAGGCCATAGGTTGGACTTGATGATCTCAGAGGTCTTTTCCAACCTAGCTGATTTTCTCTTTCTGTGATTCTGTAATCTATTTCTTTATCCAGATAGTTTGTATACCAACTGCCTACATAGTGTAGCCTTTTCTATGGGAAGCATTATGACTAAAAAACAGTTTCACCAGATTTAAGGTGATTTCCAAGGCTAAGTAATAACAGAGCTGGATAAAGCAGCCAAATTAAAACAAGAACTAATTAAAACCCTTGTCAGAACACCATTTGCATTTTATGAAATTATTAAACAATTTAGAAAATTACTTTTTATTATTCACACTCTACGGCACTTCCTTGGCCAGGGCTAAATGCAGAAACACCAGAATACTGAGCTACTTACCATAAAGGCCCCTTTCTTATGATGCTGAATATGAATAAGGATTAGACTGGTGTTACACCAGTCACACTCGAGCAATTAATGTCACAGACTTCAGCAAGGCCAGGATTTCTCTGACAGTCCACGTATGGTCAAGATTTTTAGGCTGTGGAGCACCAAATGCAGCACAAAAAATCAAGCTAGGATTAAACAAATTAACATAACTGACTGCAGCATATCACAGCAACTGGTGTGATCCTGGTAGATCCTGTTCCTGCTCTTAGAAGAGCTAATTAAGTTCGGCAAAATGTAATGTTTACGAACTTGTGCAGTTCCTTCAACTTGAGAAAGATTGAGAAATGCTTCCTACACTAACAAAAGTGGCAAAATTAGCTGTGACTGCTCTAGCTTGCTTTCTTCAGAGAAATGAAAAGGCAAAACAAAACTCCACAGCAACTCATTGGCATTTTCTGTTCTTCCTGTCAGCAGCTTTATATCTTCAGGAAAAATATTGAAGGGTTTATTAGAGTTCTAATTTCTATTCATTGGGATGTGAATTGCATTCCTATGAGCATACCAGGTTTGGGCATATTTGTTTCATTCCCAAACTGTAAAACAGGTATATCTTACTTCAGTTTTACAGGAATTTTGAGTTTTAAATATCAGCAAATTTTTCATCTGGAGACACAGAAGTATATGGGTATTTATAAACAGATTACTTGAAAATGCATAAATTTAAAGAAAAAACCCAAACTTACTGAAATAGTATGAAGGAAAAACATTTACTACTCTATGTTTTTCTCTTGAACATTCTTATGATGAAAAACCAAAAATTGTTCACTGTTAAAGAAAAAGCTGTTGAAAGTTTATACACAAAAGAAAAGGCCAGTCAAGATACTTTAATATAGGCTCAGATTTTAACAGCCATTTGTTTGTTCTGTTTGCATAATATAGATTTCCACAAGTTAAATGGAAAACTAGCTACAGCAGGTTACCATATAAGTTTACATTATGCTGAAATACTTTTTGATTCTTAGAGACTCAAGTCTTTGTTCATACTATAAGCATCAAAACAACTTTATTAAGTGCACAGCATTATACAAGGCTGCATGCCAAAACTTGTAAAATGTCAATGCCATGTTTTTCTTGGAATCTTATAATTAATTCATCATCAGAATAGCTTTGGGGCCTTATTCTGATCCATTTTCTAAACAGTGTTACCAGGAAATTATGTTCTGTGCTTCTGTTTATTTAAAGAATATCAGTGCTGAATTTACGACAAGCAAACTAGTTAAAGAAAAGCCTTTGGGGGATGTAGTAAATTAAAAATGAAAACATACTCAGAGGAATATGGAATTTACAACCAGAAAAATCTCATTAAAAAGTGTACATTTGGAGGTTTGTATAAATCAGATACAGCTTCTGTAAATACTTAGAGCATAATAAATACATGATTGCTGAACTCAAAGACTAGTAATTTATGTTACTATATCCTGCCTGACTGCTCCATCCTGCTATAATAGAAGGCTCCTAAGTGGTAAGGGAGAGGATTTGTTTGTTACTGCAAGGAAGCAATAGGAAAAGTCAGAAAGAGGTTTACCTTCAGTTACTGAAAAAGCACCTGGCCCCAACACACTGAAGGTGATAATAGTCTTTCCAAATATCTCAAGGGCTTGGAATTCAGAGATACATTGTATTTTAGTGCAGATTTACTCATAATTTCTTGCTGGCACATTTCAATGATACTGCTTTCTTTTATATTTGGGACAGATATGTTTTCAATGTGAACTCAATATTAAGAGGAAAATGTACATTAATAAAAAGAACTCAGAGGGATTACAGCAAATATAAGTCCTTGTCTTTCATAACATTTAGAAGGTTGTTTTAGCAATCTTCCTTAATTTAACAAATTATAAATTCTGGAGGTTATCTTTGACCTCCAATAGTAAAATTTCTATTTGAAAAAAAGCAAGATTATAAGCAAAAGAACATAAGCAACTAGGGGGAAAATGCAGTTTTCTCAGTGATGTATTCTTGTAGAAAACCTCATTCTATTAATGAACTACAAGCTGCCCTGCTCCTAGCACTTAAATTAAGACTAGCAGCTTCCTTATACTTCCACAGTACTCTTGAAAAACTTGAGCTGTACTTCTAGTCAGGACTTCAATGAAGATAACATAGTAGAATGGTCAGCTGGAGGACAGTCAGTGCTTCAAAGGCATCGTGGATTAAAGGGACATAACTGCTATGAGGAGAAAGACACAACAGAGCAGCAGCAGCTCACCAGTTACACACAATTTTAATGTTTGGATGTCTCTCTCATGCATTGTACTGCTGTCTCTGAAGTGTGCTTCCTACAATTTTCCCCTCCTCTCCTCTACATGTCTTGTGACTTCAAGTGCACAGTGTGCTTCCCATTCTCTGCTTGCTCTGCTGAACTTAAGAAGCAACAAAAGAAAACCCTGTTGAGACTGAGGCAAATTGAAAGGATGTCAGTAGTCACTTGAATCTTCTCACATTCTTTGGCTGCAAAAAAAAAAAAAAAGGAGTGATCTATGAAGCTCATTCAGATGACAGCCAGCAAGCAGTAGACTCTAAATTTGACACCCTCTCATATGCATTAAAACCTCTGAAGGAAAAGATTAAAAGAAGCATGGGACTGGAAGCAGCACTTTCCAAGAGCAGAAATGGGCAGTATACTGTAAGAGAGCAGTTGCAAGAGAAGGAAGGTGAGACTTGCAGAGTTAACATAATGTCTCCAAACTTTTCACCAGAAAAAAGATCCTTTTCCTATGCACCACTTTGTGATTCCCAGCTGGCCAAAAAAACATTGACTTGATTTTGCTAAATCACTTTCATTATATTTCAGATCAAACATTTCATTCTTCTCAATGTCATTTTGTTCAGCTAATTCTTAGCTACAGGCAGCAGGAAAAGTGCAAATTTAAGATAGCTATTGAAATATTGACAAAGTTCTGCTGCTCCTAAATTCACAGAAAAATCCATTTAACAGGATGATTCGGGACATTTGTAACAAATTAACAGATCAAATTAGTATTTAAAATAAACCCAACTTTTTTTATTAGGAAAATTGCAGCCATTTCTAAGTGGAGAACTTTAAAATAGATTTTCTTGAGATTTTTTTCCAATCCAAGACATTATATGAGCCTATGAAAATACTATTCTTGGTAAAAGCCATGGGCAAAATTGTGCCTTGTTTTCTCACAGCTTCTGCTTGGAGTCTCTTGGGCTTCTAGTTGTTCCTTTCCCTGAGATGCATTTGGTCCACACACGGAAGGCACTGATAAATGCAGAGCATTTTTCTGGTTAAGGAAAAAATTTTTGACAGCTGCTGACTTCAGGGCAATGGTGATGTCTGATTTATGACATCTATAATCTTGTTTTATTTGGACAATTCTCACTGCTGAGGGATATTTTTTTTTTCCTTTTTCTTCTTCTTTTACTCTACCTTCACGTTTGACCTTACAGTCACATAGTGCAATCTTGGATAATCTTCTGGCAGGCCATCCAAAATTAGCCATTTCTCACCAAACTGACAATACACCCTGACAAAATCCCAAGCAGTATCTTTTGAACATTTTTATTTCCAGTATATAAACTACTGGATCAGGAAATTTTTTAGATCAGCAAATTTTTCATGGCCAAGTCCTGCAATATTAAGCTAGTTTGATGCTACAGAACCTATGCTTGTGGGATGCTCCAAACTCTGGGGATCTCAGACTCACTTTTAATGGAAAAGACCAAATTTACACCTGTATATTTTGGTTTATTCAGAAGATTCCAAGAGTTTCTCTCTCTCTTCTGCCATGCATTAGAAAAGTGCTTGAAATAATGTCTTAGGTCAGGCACCTGCTACTGATGAGAAGAGGAAAGTGTTGGATTAGGCTAAGGAGTCACATTAGATTATCAGAATGGTGCTTTCATAGCTGGGGATACACAGAGTACTTCAACTTGAATTAATTCCTGAGAGTGAGAAAATGTTACTGAAGATTATTTTCCTCCAGCTAACCTACAGCTAAGGTGAAAGATCATTTGGTGACTGATGTCCAAAAAATTCTGTGTCGATTTTGTTTTGAATTCCCTGGGAATAGAAACATAATCTGTAAGCAAATTAAGAAAAGCAAATATGAGCCATACATAAGTGGAAAATGTTAGGCAGTTTTTCTCCAAGTAAATAGAGCATTCTAAATCTTATAACAGATTTGCTGCTTGATTTTGTATTCTTTGTTATGGGCATTCTGTGACCTTGCAATTTTATTTACTAAGTGGATAAACTAGAGGACTATAACCAGACTGAATGAATACTTAATTTGTTAAACAAGAGACAGTACAATCTGACCACTCTGCTGCAGTTTATGCATCTTAAAATGTATAAATTTTTAGTTGCAGAATTACAGATTTCAAGGAAGGAACGGGACCAAGGAAAAGAAGGAAGACCATGAGCAAATTTTTGCCAGAAAACCTTTGAGAAGAATAGTGTACCTACCTATCTCTCTATCAGAATGTACATATAAGTGAAATAACAGAAGAGTCAGTTACTCTGTGGATTTTTCAGATTCTAAATTGGTTGGAAATTGTTAAAATTATAGGGACAGTGTAACATCCAGCTACTCTGTCCTTACTGTTTGACAGTACAGGAAACTTTCAACATCGTGGTTCGAAGCACATCCTCAGAGCTGGCCATGTAATAAAAAATCCTAACTTAGCAACTGCATTTGAATTATTTTTGAATTGCATGCAGTTTAACATTGCATGAGGGATTTTAGGTTTTCTGCTCCTGCAAAGGTTGATTTCAGCAGAGAAACCTTATCAATGGTCTTTCCCGAGCACCAAAAGTCTGTGTTATCATATATACATTTCTTTCCATGAAGCTTGTCTTTCCTTCAAGCAGTTCTGGTTCTTTCTGATACTTGACTCAGAAATACACATTCTTTTTCAACATTAAACTACCTATGCTTTTATATGCTAAAAACTTTTTAAGTTCTTGCTATAGATTGCAACATCTTCTACTATAACCTTAAGTAGAGTATGCCTGAAAGACTATTTCAGTCCTGAAGCAATTGGTTGAAGCTAAAAAAACAAAATCTGGTTTGTGATTTAAGTGGAAAATTAATACATTTAGCTTTGTTTTGGAAGAAAATATTTTCCAGATTCATTTTATTTCCACAGTGATATTAATAACATGCAATTTTATCCATTTTCAGCCATTAGATCTAACGAAAAGAAAAACAAAAACAATCCAGCAATGGGATAAAAGAAGAAAAAAACAAGAAAACACATCTTTGAGGTATTCCTTCTCCAACCTTTTATTAGTCTATTTTTCTCTGATGGCTCTGAAGGCACAGGTCTCTCACACAATGCATTGAACCTGCCCAAGATGCTAAGGTGGAATAACAAGGTGGGGTTTATTGTGCTGCTAAATCTATTCCATGCTGTAGGGAAATGAGTGCACAGTTAACTTTAAGCAAGACAGAAAAGTCATCTAAGTCTTGTCGTGTAAAAAGAGGGTATTTTAGAAAAGAATACCCTTGTAAAGAATTGCTATCAATTTTGGATATGACCCTGTGACCCTAACATTTTCCAGGTGTACAAGCAAAACACTGAGCTGTGAGGAGACACCTCGGTGCAGTACTGATGAGAAAACTGCTGTGCCCATTTCCTCTGCCTGCACTTTAGAAAGAGCAAAAGAAAACTAAAGAGATGTCTGAAGCATGCTTCAACAATGAGCTGAACTCTGAAAATCATGTTTGTCCTCAAGTTAAAAGGACACTTCTACTGTAAATCCCTATTTAGGAAAATCTTTCAGCCTAGAAAAGAAGAAGATGAGCTAAGAGTAAGATATGGAATCTATGAAAATGCAATATAAAACTGGTATAAGAGTTCTAGTTTTAGACAATTCTAACTTGAATTCAAAGAATTCTAAGTGCAAAATTCCATTGTCTGGAATACTTCATCAGAAAACATGAAGTTTAACAGTTGGGGTATTTTGTTCAGCCTATTTGTTCATTTAGATCTTGTGTTTTAAAATAAAGCTACTTTAGCATGTGTCAAAATTACTTTTAGGCATCCAGCAGTGGACCACTTAAAAAAAAAAATCAGAAGACCGAAAAATATTGGGGGGTGTTTATGCTCAATATCAAGTTCTGATATGGGAATCAATAACTATATCTGTGGAATACAAAGTTCCCCATTCAGCTAAGTACTTGCAAATAAGCACAGAACTGGGATTCACAAGGTGGGGAAATGGGCCAGGAAATTCCTAAGCCTGTTTATAAAACAGGACAAAAAGGGCAAGATTTGAAACGGTCTTTTGGTTGTGAAATCCTCAATCCTTTTATTTAAGGCTTTTCTAGGAATTTCTTCTTTTCCAAGTTTAAAACTTTGCTTGGTATGAGAAATTTGTTATAAGGACCAGGAATACATAAGAACAATGTATTAGAAGTAGGTTCTAAATATGAGCTACTTACACTTTTGATCTCTTTCTAGCAGAAATGAAAATTTATATTATTCTCTTTAAACCTATTTCATAACTGAATCTCTTAAACAGAAAATATTCTACCACAGGCTTTTGAGGTTTGTTTTGGCTCAGTTGCACATTGGGTTTGTCACCAACAGGATGCTCTTCCAATGGTAAAAAAAAGGTCATTTATTAAGATTTGTCTCATTAAATTGATATGAACATATTGATAGAGTTAAAAAATATTGTAATTACAGCAAAATAGCAGAGCAGAGTGAGGGAAAATAAATGGTATATTATGCATTATTAAAAACTAAAAATATTAATATTGAAAGTTATTGTTTAAATTTAGTATTGGCTTTTGGTGGCCGGCTGCTTTAGGTAAAATCAGCTGCTAATCTTTTGGAAATATATTTTTTTTTTAAATCCATAGTAAACTATTCCTTTGATTGAGTAAATATTACAAATTATCATTGGATTCTGTGAGATGTAAAGCAATCCAGAAAACCAAAAATATTATGGATGTGAACAACTGGATGTCCTCAAATATAGTAAAATTCTGAAAACAACCATTTTCTCCACAAATAATGTAGGGGCTCAAATTAAAATGGATATTTTTTCTTAGTCATATACAGCATTTTCAGTTAATTACAACTAAAAAAAATGAAATTCTAAAAAACGTACAATTTATTTACTTTCTGTAAGTACATGCTTTTTCCTTCCTATTCCATATATCACTTCTCCCCTATGTATACTGTTATTTTTTGATAAATCTTCAGTTTTCAGATTACATACCTCAAATAATGCTGGCAAAACTGTACTTTTAGAAAACATCACCACAAAATCTCTTGACTTTTAATCTATGCATAAAAATGAATTGCTTCCTGAAAACACTTTGTATTTTAGATACCCATTTTGAATGTTATTGATTTATATGGTATACATGCTGCAATGAAAAGGAATGACTATTTAGTGTGTGCTTCTTATGTATCACTTAAAGTTTATGCAGGCCTGTCAGCAAAGCTACACAGAATTTCATACATCAGGGTGAGCCCACTGGATTGATCTGAAACACACAGTGAGAAATCAGCTCTATTCATTTTTAACCTCCAGCTGTAATTACCAACATTTTGCTAGTGCTGACACCAATAAGTTCTAACCCACAAAGATTTTTCTTTGGCTCAAGTTAAAATTCCAAAAACAGCAGCAAATAATAAATCATTAAAATTGCAAAAGCAAAGACCAGATATTATTGAAACATTTTGAAGATGCTTCTTAGCCCTAAGTTCTTTAAAATCTATTTTGAACTGCCAAAAAATGTATTTGTTTTCACCAGAGTTCACAGTTATGTGAATCCCAGGGATGTGAACAAATTTTCTTTGCTGAGCATGCAAATTTTAGATGACTGAAAGTTATTTAACATGTTAAGTAATTTTTCATTCCAGCATACAAGCTTTTATTAACCAAAAGCCTGGGGGCTCCACACTCTCACAAGATGTGAAACACAAAACCAAACATTATCAGTTATGGGATAAGTACATGCACTATATCCAGAGGCTGATGTCAGCATTCAAACTGAAGAAAATTTGTACTGAAGATTGAACAGTGACTTGTTAATTTAGGCTTTTTTTTTCCCCCTGGTATTCAAACACACAAAGCAGTTGTCAAATACAGCTTCATAAACCCAGCGCATTAAACCCTTCAGGCTTGAAATTTTAATTCCCTAATTACCTGTGCTGGAATTGTCTGCAGTATAGGATGTGTAGCATCCCATACTAGTCTGTACCTATTGCTCCTATTCTAAGTTGGATGGTAATTTGTCTCCAGTCCTGAAAAAGGCTAAGCAAGGATGCTGTGCTGCTGCTCCAGTCAACATAGCTGAGGCAGTGGTGGGAGCCACATGTTGATGGAGAACAAATCCAGTGCAGAGGTCTGCTGTGGGGGAAAACAATACAGCTCAGGAGGGTTGGATCAGTTTTGTAAGGAGGGAAAATTAACTGGTAATCACTGAACAACACACCCAGGATTGGTATCAGGTATGAAAAGGATACACCACAATAGCAGGTGCAAAAAAAATATTGAAATCAGTAAACTTTTAAAAATGTTTAAACCCACTTCTATAATACCACACCATTCCAGTTACACTCAGACAGTGATGTGACTGACCTTGCCTCTTGCAAGGATCCTCTACCAGCTTTTCTAGGAGCCTTCCATCAGCACACACCTCCTGCTGGAAGGGAGGGCCCTCCAGCTCCAGATGTATTTGTGCAGCTTCCTGAAGTCTGCTGGCTGTGCCCTGCTGAGAAAGCACCCCTGGAGTTCCCCCCATGGACCCTGCACACAGGGCATGGGGTGAAACAGAAACAAGGGCTTGGGAGCTGGTGCAGGAAAACAAATTAATTGGGAAAAATTTCTGACAGTTCAAAGTAGTATTTTATGTATTTTGGAAAAAAATGTATTGGTAGCACTCTACCAGGGCTTTGCACCTTGAGGTTTTGTTATTTGCTCTTTCATAATTAGCACTCTAAAGTTTAATTGTCTTATAAAATCTCTCTAACTACACTTGAAACAGAAACAACACTGAGGTCTGCTCTGCTATAGCACAATTCATTTTAACTGCTGGAGCATCCTTTCTATTTGTCTGACTATACATTAGTTTTTCTTTATGGAAGGATAAAAAATCTGATTTCACTATATCAAATGAGACAAAATATTTTTTAGAATCTGTGCTCGAAGTATCTGGTTTTAGATCATGAGATGAAGGATCAATATTCTTTGTTTTCCTAATGATTCAATTGAAACATAATGTATGAGTCACCAAAGATGTTCTGTTAGGCAAGAGCCCCAAGGTCAAGCATACAGATCAGATCTTTGGAGGTTTTCATTACTGTGTTTGCCATATAAACATAGTTTAATAAAGCTCATTTTAATTGATATATTTTCTCTGTAATTATTCCTTCCAGTCATAGGACAGGCAGTTTACCGTCAGATAGTGTCACATACTGGTATTAAAATATTTTACCCACTACATAAATTAATTAGCAGCAACAAAAGCTATTGCCTATCTAGAGTAAATGGCATTAGGTGTAATTATGAGTAAAGAAAGCTTGTCCCTAAATTCTTTGAGCCTATGTACAGTTGGATTATAGCAACTCTATTGGGCAGTAACCTATTTGCCTAGTAATTGTGACTCATACAAGCACTATAACTACACTGATTAATTTTCCTTACAGACTCTATGGTAGGTTAATTAAATGATCCATTCTAAATAATGACAGTCTTTTACAAGTAGCCCTGCAGGAACTGATCTGTTACTTCAAAAGACATGAGCTAAAGAGAAAATAATGAAAGTGAACTGTAGAAAGTCCTCTTGAAAATATGTATTTATACAGAGTATACATAGAAACTCAATTTTAAAAATGCCATACTATTCTGCCATACTCTTTGACAGTGCTGTTTACTGATATATCTCATGCAGCAAAACAACTACTGAAGCATTAAGGTCAAATGAAATATGCCAGATATTCCACTGTAAAGCATCAAAAATTGGTGGCTTTGCAATATCTTGCTAAATAACTCAGTTTGTCCTTGATGAATTCAAAAATGAACTTGCTTTTAACAAGTTACCCAAACAAGACACCCAAACTCATCTTTATGTACTCCCTTGTGACTACAAACTGTGATGCAAACACTCCTGCCCAGGAACTGCTCTGTAGCTTCTTTCTCCAACATTTGGCCCTTCAGAAGTCAGAGGCTCTTGATTTGCAAATAAGATTTGGCAAGCACTTTAATTCATCAAAATCACAGAGAATTACCTCAGCTAAAATTGATTTAGGATAACATATAAGACATGGATCAATATTGCCAAACATTCTGGAGCTGGAGACAAAACATATAATGGTAGAGAGTTTATGTAATAGGAAACACAGTAAAGAGAAAAAATTCTGATACCTCAAAAGTCAAGAGAAGGATCAGATTTTAGTAAATTTTTCTTTAGTGTCAAAAAAGGATGTATTAAAAAAAAAAAAAAAGGGGGCAGCTCTTTAGACAATGGTGAATCCAAATGAATGAATTAGAAGTCAGTAAAGGAACCATGTCCTCATCAGGGTATATGTGAGAGGTAGCAAATGGTTTTCTTTCTCTGATTTTTATTGTCTTATGATGTTGGTAGTAAGGATAACAGATATTACAAAGGAGTATTTCACACTAATTAAAATACTTCAATAGGTTGTTGGGAATTAGGATGTTATTCTTGCATCTCTTGGTCATTATGAAAGGCATTTTTCAGATGATTTGTGAAGCGTGAGAAGACAGGACAGGGATTGCTCAGGCTTGTTGAAGCCTCATACAGCCCCCAGCCAGAACATTCAAGATTCCTGCCTTGCACTTATTTTTCCTGCAATGTGGAGTGACTGTGACATTATTATGAGGTGGACCAGAGGCAGGGGCAGGGGCATGCACTTCATGACATCCAGCCTTCATCCATGCATAGCTTTATTCTTATGATTTATGTTGGTGAAGTAAATATCACTTTTATTCAATAAAATTTATATTCAACCTGAATAAAACCACCTGCCCAAATTCGTATACATCTGGCTAATTATGGAAAGCATTCATCAAAGTTTGGACCCTTCCACTTGCAGCTGAGAAGTCCTACTGGCCCGTGAGTGATCTCTGAATATCATTGAGTTATCTAAAGTCTAAAAATCTAAAAACTATTCCAAGCCACGGTTCTGTACAAAAACTCTTGTGCCAATCAGTGGTTTTGCTACACTAGGAAGTTTAAAAATATCAACTGGATCATCCTCTGAAAAATCTCAGATATAGAAAATTCTAGTTAAGGTAACCCAATTCTATTTATGATTGAAATTTTTTGAATCTAGGAGTTGATACTGGAGACAGCAGTATGGAAAATGAAGATAAAACTTTAAAAATTTGAAAAGGTATTTCTCCATTAGCTATTAGCAGTAGCTCTGCGAGCACACCTAATATAATGCCATGAGAGCTAAACCAGCTTTATCCAAACAAATTTTAGCTAGAACATTTTGCTATTACAAGATATTTAGCTTTAATAAATGGGGATAATATGGAGCATATGAAGAAGCAGAACTTTACATACCTAACTGTGTAGGAGGAAATGGATTTGTTTTCTAAGTTTTTAAACATTTTGGGTTGGTGGGGTTTTTCCCCATCAGGTTCCAACAGTTGTGTGTATTTTCATTTTCTATCTGAGATCTCTTTTTGGCCCTTAGCTGATTTCTTGTTTTCCTTCTATTTCAGGTTACTCATTCAAGAGCCTAGCTCTCCTCTCATTGCTTTTTCTCTGTTAATTTTATTACTACAGAACTAATCTGGACTTACAAATTTCCTACTGTTTTTTCAGAGATGGTATGAGAGTGATTAACTCTTAAGTAAGTAGTGAGAACCATGATATCATCTAATTTCCACCTGAGATAAACCACCATGTCATCTCATTTCCACCTGTGATAGTCTTCAGAGAAAAAGATGGGCAGTGCATCCAGAGAGAGAAAGGAAAATCATTAAAGAAACAGATAATTCAAGTGTCATTTGCTGTTATGACAATTGGCATTTTAGGGCTATGTAAAAAATAAGTAACAGGAAACAAAGTACTCTTATTACATTAATCAGATACTTTGGGAAATATATAAATATTGAATTTTTTCTACCCAATTACATTAATATGTTAAATGAGATAGTGTAAAAGTTGGGGAACAGCTACTAGAAAGCCTTCTGTAACATTACTTGTGACATGGATTTCCACAAAGGTCATATTGCATCCTCTGTGGAAAAAAAGGGTGAATGAATAGCAGAATGAACTATTTTCTTGTTTTCCCTAGCTACAAAAGGAGTAAAAACCTTAAAACCTCTGTGAAAACAGTAGTTTTACTTTTATAATGCAATTTCTTTGGTCTTATGTTAGACAAGGTGTATATTATGTAGTCTCAGCCTAAATCCAGTGTTAGCTGAGTACACTATTCTGAGGGAATTTCATCTGAGACATGGGCATCTTCACACATCTAAAACTAAATTTATTCCTGTTAGTCAAAGAGAACTTCTTTTATAGATCAAGCTTGCTGAGAAACAACCTTGTTATGTTTTAATGTCACTCAAATACAGACACAAAAACATGAACAGGCTTCTCACTTTCACCAGTTTTCTATCAGTTTTCTCATTTGGACTAACTGCTGCTAATTCAATAAACTGGAGATAAGAACAAAAGAAAGCATAATAGGATTAAAAAGTAATTCTTATTTATGATTAGGGCCCAGTTTGATTCCCTGAGTGCTACACAGATCTGAGCAGAACGTTAGAAAAGTTGTAACTGAAGGTATTTCAGTGAAATAAGTCTGCTGTGAGTAAACATGATGATGGTCACACTCTTTCTGCACCTTCATTAAAGATCAGCATAGGTACTGGCTGGCAAAGGAACCAGTTACAAGCACTAAAGCCAAGCCACAAGGGAATATTTCTGATGGGGCAAAACCAAAATGTGCTGTCATAGATTTTATCTGAAGAATCATTTAATCTCTCCTTTTCCATATGCAGAGAAAACAAATTATCTCCAATTATTTCTAACTGGGGCAATGTTGGTGCATCATCATTTTCAAATAGCACTCACCATCACAAATGGCTAAACTGTGAGTGTGGGAAGAACTCATCCTTCCCAAAGATAATTGCTCAAGGTCAGTGCAGAAAAACCAGCATCACACCCACACCAAAGATGAGGAGCTTTAGTCTGAAAGCCACATGCATGTTTAACCACAATGGAAGGCACAGCCTCCTCGCTGTGCCATTCAGTGATTTAGAAGTCCTTCAACCAGACAAAACCTGCTGAAAATCATAGCTAATAAAAATATGTCACATTTCCTGGATGCCAGGCAGAAAGGGAAAATCTGTTTACCATCATTGCTAGAAAGGTAGCATCTTATTTATGTCCCAAAGTTTTCTATCTCAAATGTCAAGAACAATTCGACTACGTGTGGGAATGAAATACAGAGCCTGTGCTGTTTGAGAGATCCCAACAACAAATTATGAGCCCTTAAAACCTCCCATACAGTCCAAGTCTTCTGCCCTCAGCTCCACGCCCCTAATCCCCAATAGGACAGGGCTAATGAAACTGGATTCACCAGTCAAAGACAGCAGAATTCATCTGCCCTTTCTTACCTTGCAAAGTGGGGAGGAGACAGAAAAAGCAGCAAGAGATGCAGTTGGCAAAAGCAGAATGGAGGCACAAGATGAAGAGAGCAAACTGGAGTCTCATCTTGCTGAGACAAATAGGGATGGTTGGGATGAATGAGAGTCTTTCCTTCTCCCTCCTCACACCTCTCAATCTGCTCACACTGGAAAAAAACCAAACAAATATTGTGTTAAGGATATAAAACAAACCAATAAACCAAAAATTTCATATGGATTTACAACTTTTTCCTTGACACATTTTAAAAAAATTAAGGTTTACCTATCCTTATAAATAAGCATATAAAATGAGTAATTCCTACAAAGTCAGCAGATACCCCTCTGAAGAGCAGAGACTTACCTTGAATTCTGTGTTTTAATTTTTACCATTTTTATCAAAACAAAACAGTCTTCCTTTTCATTCCATTTGTTTCTCTGCTATTGGAAAGATTTACATTTACCTTTCCCATGCTGAAGGTCACCAAATGATGGATTAAGCATTAAAAATAACCAGAAATCATAGCTGAAAGACAGAAGAAATATTGAAATAATGGATCTTTTTTTGTGTTGATTTTGAAGATGAACATTTTATATTCTTGATGAGTATTCTTAAAAAGTAAATTCAAAGTCACATAATTACACATGAAAGAGAACATTTAAATGAAGTTTGTGATACTTTGGCTAATGCACTAGGTACTTACAATTCCAGGCAAAATCAATTTTTAAATATAAGTTTAATGTTCTTACTAATCTTAGTCTCATTAATGCAGTGGTTTTAAACCAGAACAGACATAGAATGAACAAAGAGGGTGGGGAAAAAAAATGCACTGGATACAAACACGTCAGCCAGTGCAAAACACCAGACACCAGTCACATGGGGATATCCTGTATGGCTCTAACTCCATACCCCAAGTTCCCAGTCAAGCAGAGGGGCAGAGGTGTAGATGTGGCCTGGGGTGACTTTGTGATGTGTATCCCCTAGTGCCACTCTAGGCTCAGACATGATTCCTGGGCTTTTCTGTGTCTTTAAAACTGAGTGTGAGAGGAAATAAAAAAAAGCAGGATGAACTTTTCAAAGCAGTTTGGGCTCCATGGCCATACTACTCCTCTGCCTGTTGTGTGGTGGCCAGAGCAGAGGAAGCACCCTTCTCCCTGCTTTTCAGTCAGCTTTCGGCTCTGTTTTCTACAGAGAGAGAAGGAGAGTTAGACTCTTTTCCCTGGGGCTTTGGCTTCTTCTTCTTCTCTTCTGGGACTGTTCAGAACACCAGAACTCATTGGGAGAGCTTTCTACCGAGGCCTGGAAGGAGCCCATGTCAGATCAGCTCAGAAGAGGAGAGACCACACCCACAGAAAGGACTCTGAGAATTTACTAGGTTCTCTCCACAGCAAGAGGTTTTATTATTTAGCATTATTCTTTTCCCATTGTACATTGGGCCTGTTAAATAAATAGTTTTTTTTTTCTTCTCACTTTCCTCCAAGGAAAATTTCTCCTGAACCTGATGGGCGAGGGGTGGCTGTAACCTGCCTTCTATCAGACGTTCAAATTTGGATGTTCCTCCCAATTTGTATCAAAACCAGGACAAGGAGAAAATACTGATCTACCAAATGACCCAATTCCATTTTGCAATGTCACTTTCTATCCAGGGTTGGAACTGCTTCCGGAGGCAGAGCCCTCCACGGGATCTTCGCTTTCCGTATGTCACTTCAAATTTTTAGACCACTCACTTTGAATGCAATAGTGGTTATCTGTAAAGAAAAATATAAAGAAAAAATAATCAAACATACATATTTCATGGTATTTTCAAGTTAAGTTGTAAACAAGCCTCATTCTCTTGGTCATATTCAGCTTGAGCAAGATCAACCAGTAAGGTAAAAGAAATGAATCATGTTTAGAGTGAAGGCAATAGGAAAGTAGCTTATATTTTGGATCATTATTAAAAAGGCCAGGAAGGCTCTGATTTTTTCAGAAGATTGGCAATCAGTACCTTTCCTAAACCATCAGATTTTCAGTATCTGGAGTTAAGCACATCTGTATGCAATACAAATTTAAAATCTTATTTTCCCCTTCCTCTACACACATATATAAACTTCTACATATATATAGAAGTATATATATATATATATATATACTAATATTTTAACTGCACTTTCCTGCTCTACTGGGTCAAATCAACTCTTCCTTGTGGTGCATGCAAGAAAGAAGACACAGGTATGATTCAAACAGGGACTTGAACATGACAGATACACTTGAATCTCACAAATACCTTGTCCATGGCAGAGATCATCATCAAACAACAGCCCAACAGCAAGAAAACTGTGCCCAGAGTGAGTCACAGTGATCACCTGCTGCTGAAACAGTTTTTTGGCACAGTTACCTCAAACAGCTGCCTCACCAAAACACTGTTAGAGAATGAGAGACGAAGAAGGGGAGCAGGAAAGGGGGACATAGTAACAACAGGAACCGAATAATCTTTCATTGCTCCTAAAATATCTCAAAGATGGAGGGATAGGACAGCACAGGAAGCAACATGAGATGGGGTTTGACCTCTAGGTAGATGGTAATGCTGATGCAGCACAGCAAGGGATGCAGCTCTGTGCATTCAGTGAAGCAAATAAGAGGTGGCTGTGGTAGCAAGGGTGGCAGAGGAAAATGCTTGTGGCTCCACGAATAGGGGCTGAAGGGCTTCCTGTCTCAAAAACTTCTTATAAATAAGTTATCTAACATGTAGAAAAACATGATTCTGAATTCCCTTTGAGACAACATGTGAAAAGACATTCAGCTGTGAGCAGTCACCCCACTGCAGGTCTTTAGTCACGTCACTGTAGTGCCTCAGGTTACCAAAATTACACTGCATGCTTATGCAACCCAGTACATCTTCAGTGCTGTTTAAAAATCCCCACACATACCTATCAACGAGACATCCTCCCAATAAGCAAATAACCCTTAAAAAGTATCCTGTTTTCCTGGATTTTTCTTCTGGCAATTTTTTTCTTTCTCACTGATAATACCATTGCACAGCTGGAGCCCATTAAATTTAACAGCAACACAGCCACTTGCAAACACCTTAGAAGTCCTCCTGCAATAAACAAACAAAAAAAAAATTAAAAAGACATAAAAGCGCTTCCACATAATGAGATTATAATGTGAAAAGATGAATAAACTCACTTATTTTTGTTCCTATGGAATTAGCCAAGCATTGTTCATTCATGAATATTTGAATGTGATGTGATTCATCCGCTCCCTTGTATATAAAAAGTTTTGTTTCAATTCCCTCTGTCATCTAGTGTTTGAGAGGCACAAGGCATCCTATGAATGCTTTATTCCAATCATTTGAATTAAAACAGTGTGGGCAATTTTTTAGCACCTAGCCATCCTAGCTAAATGTTTACTGCATTGGGTTATCATATCCCCAAGATAATCATTAGTTCTTTAGGACTGAATAACAAGGCCCAAGAGAAAAGAAACATTTTTTTATCTAATGTTCACAAAATCTATAAGGTAGTTCACATAAGCATTAAAAATAATCAGTTTCCAGCAATTTGCTAATGGTAGTATTATAGGAAAAAGAGCATTTTTTGAATTAATTTTTATAAGGAGGATTTCAGACAAGTTTTATAAGCGATCATTTGTAGCGTTACTATCAGTTCGTAAATTCTTCAAAGTTTTCTTCAGTGGGATCCTAATCTAGAAGAAGTTTTGTGGTAGAACATCTTTTGGAAAGACACATGCCAAAAGGGCTTCAAAATTCTATAATTTGTTGGTTTTTCAAATTACAGAAAGAAATAAGAAAATTGACTGACGCAGTCTTTTTAAACACAGACTATTCAAAAGCTGATAGACAGGAGACAACTAAAGAAAACAAATCTCTTCTCTCAATCATTTTTTAAGTTAGGATTGTTTTCTGCTTTAGCAAGTATTTTCAGACGCATGCCAAAAGAAGAAAACTCTACATGATTATCCCTCTGTCCCTAGGAATTTCTTCCCTTCTACCCATCTTCTGTCTGTTTTGGCTGGAGACAGCTCAGCTGGGTCATTCAACAGCATGCAATTATTATGGAATTATTTGCCATTCTCCCTCCCAGTTTGTCTCACTGTCTCCAATGAAATCTGCAATATTTTTCAGCAAGAACCTCTTCATCTGCTTGCAGGAAAGCATTGGCCTGAGGCTCTTGCTGTCAGTCCTCAAGTACTCAATAACAGAAACACAAAACATCTGCACAGTAAGTTGTGCAGGTAAAAGTTCTGTTGTTCATCCCACACTGTTCCTTCTCTCTTTCACTCTCCTGATAATAGGTTATCTAGAAAATGATCCAAAATAGGGACCTTCAAACTCAAAAATGGTTGAAAGAGTTGATTTGACCCTTTGAACACCACTTGTTATGATGAATGCTTAACGGAGGATGGTCACAATTTTGAAAATGAGGTTGAGTCATAATATACAATAATTCTGCAAAATAACACTGCAAAGATGGAACTGATTCTAACCAGGCATAGAGAGCAATAGTGGATAAACAGCTTGTTTGATTTTCCACTGTTTTCTTCCTGTTGAAGTCAACAGGTTTATAGCATTTCTGGTGTTATTTACCAAAGACACAAGAGATCCATCAGAATGCTCTCAACAGAGACTTTCCTTAACAGCCTTATTTGTCTGGGTCAGCTTGGGTCAAGAGGAGAAAAGGCCAGTGATCAGGAGACAGAGCTGAACCAGGAATTCTGTTGTAAGTGACTGTGTCTAAGCTTAAATACCTCTGGTTCTAGCACTGTGCTTCTAATAAAGATACACAGTTTTCACTTACATTGACATGTTCATAATATTTAAAGTACTTCTGAAAAAATGTCAGAAAGCATGAAGGCTCAATTTAATGGTCTTATGCTATTAAATACAGCAACCACCAAAGGAAAAGGGGAAAAGAGATTAGTGAGTTTTGTTCATTAATCATATCAAATTTACTTTTATTATTTTCCCATTTGCACTTAATATGGACATGGAACCTTGACTTAGATATTCAAGCTGCATTTACATTAAAGTATCAGTAATAACTCTGAAAAAGCAGTCCTAATGCAGATAGAAGCAAAAACAAATTTATGTGTTTCAAGTGCAGTTCCCAGATGCATGACAGGTTTTATAGATTGTGGCTAAATCATCAATATGTAATATTAAATGATATTTTAATAATAATTAAAAGTAAATAATATTTTAGATTCTCTTATTTTCAATAGGCCTATGATTTTCCCATTTATGGCATTTCAGCTAATAAATCTGTCATTATTATTATAATTTTGCCTTTGCATAAGTTTCTATGTTGCTGAACCTGATGCTTTTTCCATCTCTGTAGCTAGTGATTTTGATTTCATATGCTAGGTAAATCATGGATTTCCCAGTTGATCTTCCCTAAAATGGAAAAGATGTAAAAATTTTACCAGTAGGAATAAAAAATAATAATTCTCCTTTAAAAAAGAGATCAATAAAAGTGAAAAAGAGGTGAAAATAAAATAACAAAATTAATTTTTCAAATTATGGGTTAAACAGGGAAATGGAGAGAGTATTATAAATAGTAGGAGGAGAAATTTTTCAGAATTTAATATACAGAATTCCTCTCTTTCAGTTATTTATCATAAAAACACTATTCCTTCTGATTTCCCTATCCAACCAAGCAGCAGTTTGTTGTCTGGAGAGACGTGCTTTTTAAGAAAAAAAATCACAAATTCCTCCATTATTAGTAAAAAGTAAAAATATAATAATACTAATAATGATGTAAGTTTGTAACAGAAACCCTGGTATTCATAATTAGGTATCCAGTTGATTAAGCAACTCATAGATTAGGTGTTTCTGCTGCATGTTGCTTTGTTTAAAATCCTGAAAGGTAATCCATTCTTGTGCCTCGTTCAAAGCTGAAATCACTTATCCCTCCAAATCCTGAGTGTAGAAGTTCTGCTTGGATATTTTCAGGTTCATCTGAACAGCAATTAAATTCTGAGGAAAACCACACTATGTTTCAAGATCCAAAAATCTGTAGGGATTTCTAGACCTAGGAGAGTCTCTAAAAGACTAGGAAACAAAATAAAACTCAGTCGGTAAAATTAAAATTAGGACTATAAATTAAAGCATCAGTTGAGAAAGCTGTGTGCAGTATGGACCTAATGCTAATCCTAGCCCCTAACCCTAAACACAGGCCCTAACATATAACCTTAAATTTTAGTAAGTGGCTTTTTAGAGGACTTGAGCAATTTCTGACAGCTCCTTAGAAAAGAGCATACTGACTTTGATAAATCAAGAGAAGCTTACAATGGTAGAGCTCTGTTTTGGCAGTGACAGAACAGAGGTCCAACTCTTCTGTCTCTCCAGCTTCTTCCCACCAACCCTTCACAGTTTTTCTCTTCAGTAATGAAGGAATATTATGATTTTTCTTAGCTCTATTAAGAGCAGGGATAGCAAGACTTCAGTCTTAAAGATCTGCAGTCCAATGATTTCTACAAAATTAACACTGAATTTAAAAAACCCTGTTAATTGATTGGTTATGTTTATAGACAAAGAATTATCTAATTTCAATTTTACTGATTGCTGATCATGCTTCTCATTACAGTGCATGATGTTATTTGATATTAGCTACAAACACACTGATTATGCCAAAATAACATTTTTCCAAGTGCAAAATGCTAACATTTGACAAATAAAAGTAGAGAAACCACAAATGTTGTAGCAATGAAAAAAAAAAAAAAATTATCATTTTCATTACTATGTTTATTTTTTGCTGTTTAAAAACTAAAATCAAGTGGTAAACTGCAAGGGATCTGCTAAACATTCAGCTACCACAAGTGCAGCTACAGGTGTTTCGGGGCTGGGATTGATACTTCTGTTCTCTCACCTTCCACAGTCACCCAGACAGTGATAAAAGACAGCAGGGCCAGGAAGACATCAGGGAAGGGAGAAACTAAGCATGAAAAAGTGTCATACTAAATGTGACACTTGGAGAGGCCAAGTTTATACAAACTGATGGGGTGATACTTGATATCTCAGTCACCCATATCAGAAACTGCCAGGAGTTGCTGCAGCTCCACTGTAGCCTGCATGCCCACAGCTTTCCTGTGTGTAAAAGCAAGTAGGAAAAATGTGGAATGATGTTTGTCACCAGCATGACACGTGCCTTTTTTGGGATGCTGAGCAATGCACCACCCCATGGCATACAGCTGTAGCCAAAGGGCAGTGGGACTGGGATGCAGCCCAGGTAAACCAGAGACCACATGAGCAGTCTTTGAATTCCACCTTGCCATATGGCAGGCTGTTTTATCTGACCTGTTTCATGAGCTCTCAAGGCTGCAATCAAAAAATTTAGCAAAAAGACCCTCCTTCAGTATGAGATACACTGTGGTAGAGTTCATGATTTATATTCCCATGAGAACAGAACATCTATGTTGATATGCTAAAAAACCCTTCCAGCAAAAGCATGGAAGTGCATGTTTTATTTTGGCAAAGTCTTCTCGTGCTTCCTAATTATGATATAATTTTTTTTTTCACTTAGATCTTGCATGGGAAGCATATTAAGTTGCCATGATAGACTACAATTTATCATGATTGTTAAAAATGAGATATTCATATTGTGTTTGGTCATTAATCATGGTCAGTAAAACAAATAAATGGAGTGTAATGCATCTTGAGAATCTATGAAGAATAATTAATTTGAATTGCCAGAAAAATAGTGCCGATGAACAATTAAATAGAAAAGCAAAACATAAACAGATAAATACCATACACCCTATAAAATATAACTCTGAAATATTGATTGATGTTCCCTCGACTTTGCCCAGAACTTTTACAGATATATTGTTGAAAACTCTCCTAATAGAAGATGTCGTGTAGAAGTAAACAGAAGTGAGCATCAGCCAAGTTTCAGGTGTGAACAAGTGGTGCTTTGCAGCAGCAGCTATACCCCCGTGAAAAAGTGGATGAAAAAAGGGCCAGCATCTACAACCACAGAGAAAAAAATGTTATCACCCCTCCAAGAATTGGGGGCCAGATGTTCAAATCTAGCACAAGATTATTATTTCAGAAGAGTGTTTTTATTACAGAAGAGAGTGCTGGAGAAACTGTGGTGGTTTTATGCAGTTTAGGTTGTTCTATTGACTGTTTATATTATAGACTGATGTTATTAGTATGAACTAGTTACACTGTAAATAAAGCCAGCCTGTTGAAGATCAATACCAAAGTAATAGATGTCAATAGAGGGGGAAATTATTAAAGGAAGTAGGAGGGTACTGTGAGTTTCACTTTTATATAGCATGTTATAAATATAGACTTAACAGGGAAGAAAATAAAGGGAAGAATTGTAATCAGGAATCAATACAACTCCACATATTGCCAGAACTCATTCTTCAAAAAGTGTTAGGAGTTCATGGAGAGAAACAACCTGAAAGAACAAAGCATCATCCTAAACTGTACAAACAGATAGAGGGGAAAATGGGCAGTTTTGTACATCACAGCTGTACCAGCAGATATCTAAAGGAATCCAAATTAAATAATAACTTAAACTTGAGTACCTGAAAACAAGTTGGGGCAAGATTCAGGTGCCCCAAATTCCCACTGGACTTGAGATCAAGACAAGCCACTTGATACCCAAGCAGTGCATTTTTTGCCCTCATTTCTCTTGAAAAAAATACTTTGGACTGAACTGATTGAGGTGGTTGATAGCGGGAAGCTTTTGGACCAGAAGAAAGTGCCACTTCATAGCCCACACAAGAGAGTGTAGGTATACAAATCCATGCTGAGAAAAGGTAGAGCTAGAAGTGGTGTGTGAAGGGACTGAGCACCCAGCCCAGGCAACCCATCCTTCTGTGTTTCTAAGGGGTTGGAGCCTGGGCAGGAATCTCCTGGGGGGTCCCTTTCACAAAGATGGTGATGGGTAACCAGCTTTTCAACACTTCAGTGCCATTTCAGTCCAGCTCTTTCACTCTACCCCCATCCTTCAGCTGCACACAGAAATGCTGATACTAAAAACCTGGAAACACACACATTTGAAATGTCAGAATCTTTAACTACAAGCAGTAAAAAAAAAAAAAAATATGAACTAACTCTGTTTTAAAACAAAAAGCAAAACACAGTGAGCTTGACGGCACTATCAGAGAGGGCAAATAGGGAATGGATGTATTTTTAGATGTTTTCATTCCATGAGATAAAAGAACTTCACAAGTTAAGGGGTTCCACAATATTTTAGCTTTAGGATTGAGATGAGATTTTTTGCAAACAGGAGAGTAAAAAGTGACTATTTTTTACAGCAGAGTAAATCCTAACATTGTTTTGGATACGTGGACAATGTCCTAAAGAAGAGAGCAGCACCCTGCCCAGGTCTGAGTGACTCACCCCATGCAACAAACCATGGCCATGCATAGATTAAAGTCTGTTCCAGGGAGCTGATATAAGCTGATAAAAGTGCTGAATGAAATAACCTGTCAGCAGACAGCAAAGCTCTAAAGGTACAGCAGTGTCCTCAGAGAAACCCCTTGGTGGAAATGGAAGGAAACATGCCACACCATTGTCTCTTCTGCTTGGACTTCAGGGAAATGGGGGATTTTAGGACTGCTTTGGGTGCTTTTCATCTTTTGATCCTGGCTTATTTTTTCACTTTTAACCTTGTGCTAATACTTTCCAAAGATATTCAAAGCAGATGATTTTACAGATGCTCCTGACAGAGCACAGTCCAACAAATAATATGGTTTACTAAAGCCACAAGCAGATACAGACATCTGTCATACACAGGACAATTTTCCTGCAACATTTTGCCAATACTATACCTGAAATATTGATTTTCAGAAATATTTACCTATTCCCCTCCATATTTTGAAAGTGTTAGGATGCTAGCAGCTGTTAGACATTATTTTTAATATAAACCGTGTCCTTGAAGTGACAGATTCATTTAATAAGAATTCTTTCATTTCACTAGCTGATTTTTGCTATTCATGCTGTGAGAATAAAATGTTACTGAATGAACAGCTAAAACAGAAAATCTGCCAGCTGAAGTAAACTATTATTTGTAGGACATTCTGAGATATTGATCTGTCTGCCTTATAAGTAATTCATGCAGTTTAGTGCTGAACAAAAGGTACAGTTTTAAGAAAAGTGCTGTAGGGCAAAACTTGTAGAATAATTAAAAACTTAAAATTACTTCCTTTGACTTAATACCTTCATTTTATCGTTAAAATAATGTTACATGACTCAATAGTATAAAACCAAGAGATTTATAAATAAAATCAGGAACGGAGGTTATTTTGAATTAGAATTAGAACTGTGATAATTTCTCTTTATAACCTGATCAAAAATCTGCCTCTCCCTTTGACTTTCATATACAGCAGATTATTTAAAATAAGAAGACATAAAAGTAGTAATGTAAAGACTGGTCCATTTACATGTGCAAACACATCTGTGCATAGAAAATGAGGACTCAGTTATTACTCTTATGAAATATGAGGTTTTCCTTTAAGCATGACATAGTCTGTTAAAAGTCTCCCTTTTTTAACTACCAGCCATTCAACTTATTGTGTTGGATTTAAATATATTTGTAATGTCATAATTATGAGGGGTGGAGTGGTCAAAGAGGAAGATTGATGGGCAATTACATTACTAAGATTTACAGATTGTTTAATCTCAGGAAAAAAATAAGATCTGATAGAAATATGTCTAATTTGTGATTCAACCCTGCACTTGACATTAACTTGGTTTTACCAATTTCTTAATCCCTCTGGTCTTCCAGTCAAAATATCTTTTAATTAAAAAACTATAAATGTGCCCCTTTGGCCATCTCTTAAATCTGCAATCCTCTTAGACTCCCCCTTAAAAACCTAATCCCCTTAGTTCCTTAGAGAAAAATGCTGTCTGGGAGAGCTCATGGCACAGTGCCCAGCAGAGTGGAGCTGCCTGGACAGACTCTGTGCCAGGTGAGCAGGAACCTTCTGATCCTCCCTCACCCAGCTCAGGGAACCTGAAGGTGGCTCATAATTCAGGAACAGCAAAAAGGGGCAGGCAGATGTCCTCCTGTGACTGGTTTCCAGATAATGCCACTGCTCTCTGCCCACTGAAACCAAAGGCAGACCCCTCCTGGTGGAGTGGCTGCCAGATCTCACCTGAGATGTTTCCAGAAGCCTGGGCAGGGTGAGATTGCTGCTTCTTTGTGCAGCACAAAGAGTTCCTCTCCACCACCCAGCCTGCACCCTAGTGCAATTATTAAATATAATTATGCCTGGACCCTACTGAAATTATTAAATATAATTATGCATCTCAGGCAGGGAAGAAAAATAGGTTGATACATTTCTGGGGTATCAAACAATGAATCTTTTCTCTCAAGCACCACCTTTTTAGTAACAATTATACCAGCCAGATCCTTCACACTGACCAACCTAGAAATCTTCAATAGATGAGTCTTTGGATTTTGGTTTTCCTCACAGACTTAGCACGAATAGGACATAAAAACAGCCACACTGTTTTTCAAAATAACTGAGAGAAAATAAATATCAATCAGATATATGAGGGAAAACTGGATTTTCCTGAAAAGATTTTTCTTCTGTCTTTGAAGAAAACACATTTTTATTTAACAGGGAGAAAAAAAAAAAAAGGTTTATACTGTGCCAAATAATTGTTCTTTTGCAAAATTAAAAATCAAGATTACCAGCCAACCATATTTCTCAAACACGACATGTTCTCTACACCATATGCTCTGAAGAGAGATTCATTTATTTGTTTGGAACAAAGCCACATAGTTGTCAAATTCCAGAACACCACCCAAAGTCATGTAATAGGTTTCTTCAAGGTGTTTGGCATTATGCTGTTCTCCATAGCTGAATTACATTCCTCCTACATCTCAGGCTGGTAATTACCTAATCTCAGGAATCAATGTGAGCCAGACGAGTGTTTCAGTGCTGGAGAAAATGACAACACAGAATAAGGTCCTTAAATCGTCCACATTAAATACTGAGAATTATTAAGAGTGTTATTCACAAAAGCCAGCCTGCTGGGACACCAAAGCCAGCCAAAGTGAGGGAAATTGTATTTCAAAAGTTAATAACCAAATAACAGGTTACAGAAGGCAAATAATTTCCTTAAGAAGCAGTAATCCACATCCGAGCAGGGTGCCTGATATCCAAAACTGGACAACCACGTCCAAGCAAATCACCAGCCCAATGTAGCAAAAATGTCTTTGCACTCTCAGAAGCATTCTAACCTGACCTATTTGCTCCCAAGTACCAAGTACATTTAGGAAACACTAGCAGGCACCTAAACACTGACCATAGATGCCTGAAGGAGCTTCAGCTTTTAAATATGGACAGACAAAGCACAGTTAATGGGACAAGATATGAGATAGAGGCCTCTGTGGAAACGGAGTTCGCCTTTTCTATGACAATCTAGGGCTTGCTGTTGTGTTCATAGGTTCTAGGATATATTTATGAGGGATGGAAAAGGGCCTGTGTTTATTTAGCACAGGCTGCTGGCCAAATAATGCACAGTGTCTGCCTGAAACAAGAAATTTCCCAGCCTCTTTTGAGGGCTGACCACCTTTTTTTTTCCTTTTTCCACAATAAAAATCTAATAACTATAAATTATCTTCAATTTTCAACCAAATGTACACTCATCATCCCTTTATCTTATTACCTTAGATAATAACATTATTTGGATACAAGGATGCAGTTTAAGGAAAATAATAGTACTTTAAAAGCCTAATAGAAATTTCTAGCAGTCAGGTTGCCTTTATCAAGGAATATTATATACTATTTTTGTTCTGAGCTAGGCTGAAGTGAGACATACTTCAGTTCTAGAGTTCTCTTTATGTATTCAGGGACATTGCTATCCTTTTGAAATTTAGCAATATGTACTAAATTAATTTACTTTAGCAATATGTACTGAGTTAATTTACTTTAGCTTTAATTTGCTAGCACTAGATGCTAAAGAAAAAATTCTCAAAAGAAATTAATGAGTCTTTTTAAATATGTGTTTCTGCAAATCAACATATTGATATTTACTGGTATTTTTCTGAAAGAAAAGCTCAAGATTTAACTGTGTACCTTACATAATTGGTGCATGATTCTTCTCCTTTTATCAAATCTCTATTTGTGTTGTAAAAAGTTTACACATAAACACATCAAAAGATATGTTTTCTCTGCCTAAATAACCTTCTGTGAATTACAGACCAGTACCATTCTTCTTTTCTCTCCTCATTGTATGGAAGCTTTTAAAAGCATTATAAATCATTAAAAGCTAATGGCTCCCATCTAGCTTTTTACCTCCAACACAGCTCTAAAAAAGGAAATTACATTATACTTTCTACTTATGATTGTCAGTTGAGATGCATCGTCTCTCTTTGTACCTTCTATGTACTTCCAATAATTGCAACATCCAGCTTTCACTACATTAGGTATTTCTGGAAATAATACATAAGTATTTGTATTTATCTTAGGAAGCTATGATTTTGAATGCTTGTTATATTACCAAAGTTCACTTCTACACTGCACTCACTGCATATCTCAAACCTGAGAATTCTCAGAGTGCAAGTTTTACTTGTGGCAGCTGTGGGCCATTGCTTCACAGCCACGAGATAGGCTCTTTATAAGTGTAGAAAAAGGGGATGATGAGGACTAAGGGTAGAGAGAGACATACATGATGTTACAGAGACACTTTGGATTAAACAACACTGAAACATTAACATTTCTTTGCTATTACAGAAGACTGTCCCTCTGCTCTTGACTCCTTGCCAATACTGTACATAAATTCAGAGTTTGATGCCAGTTAAATTACAGCTTTCTAAGTAGGGACAGCATTCTGTTGTGTGTTTTCACAGCTCCAAAAGGCTTCCAAAGGGTATCTTTTCCTAAAGCTGTTGGGACTCTCAAGTACCAACACAAAAAATACTGGAGTATATGTACTTCTGTATATAGAGAGGAAACTTAGAAATGAAAGTGTCAATCACACTGCTCATTTATATTTATATTCACATTTATATTCACATTTATACATATTCAACAGCATAATCAACCCTAACACGTTATTTTTCACTCTATTAAGTAACTCTCTTCTATACTACAGCAATATAGAACTGTTCTCTGACCAAAAATCCATAGGCAATTCTTGGAGAAATTCTACATCAAGCATATCATTTGTGTTAATTCATTCACAATGACAACATTGAGAGAGAAGAGGAAGTTGGAAGATAGATGTCCATCTTCAGTTGCCTATCAGCACAACCATATTTCTCTTTGGCATCAGCAGTACTTTGCTCACGTGTAGATTTGTTTAGACTCAGACCTGAAGACAGAGAAAAACATTTTTGGCAGATTTAGTGTCTCTCCTTAGAGAGAAGGCAGTTATTATATATCAGTGGCTAGAGAATCCATGTTACAAACTTGCTCTGGCTTAGAAAAAATTAGCTATAATTTGCATCAGAATGATCTGGATGAATACCTCTTTATTTGAGGCTAAGAGATGTAAATTGCCATGACCTTCACAAAATGCAGTGGGTTTGGATGTTGCACACTCCAGACTATTTGCTTCCTTTCTCACAATCCCAGAACTGCTCCTATTGAAACTTTATTTCTAGGACAAAATACATTATAAATATGAACACATTTATCACTTAAAATTATGTCTTAAATATGTATTCTAAAGGAACTGAAATACTGTGGAGGTTTGAATGTGAAGCCCTCTCTGTAGGGGTCTCTGCTAGGAGGTTCTCACATGCAATTAAAATCTTCTACTTCAATCTCTTTGGGCTGGGAAATACAGCCCCTAATGCTTAAACAGTGTCCTGGACTGTGAATAGTACAAAAACTGATAAAAATATACAATAAATAGAATGGCCCACTCTGTGCAAGAAGAATTGCAATTCCTTTGCTTAAGGCCAGGGCATAACAGGTACGTTCACAGCAGTTTAGTATGTTAGACAAAGGCCTCTAAATTTCTTTTAATGTTCCAAGTGCCCAGAAAACACATATGCTGGTAATTTGGGCAACCAAAATGACTAAAAGATTAGAAGATATTACAGAGGAAGAACAAGGAAGGGAACTTAATTTACATATCTTAGGTAAAAGATTAAGGGGATATAAAACTATATAAAATATGTCCAAGAAGCTAAGGAAATAATATCAAGGCAGGAAAAAATGGGTATGTTACCCAACAAAGGTTAATAAATAGCAGGAAACAGTGTCTAAATGAGATAGATGAATGCAATACTCAAGTAGAGAAGACAAGACAGGTGTCTGAACCAAAACAATAAGAAAAGAGAAGAATGTAAAACGACCGCTTGAAACTCCTCAAAAATAAAATTGATATTAATACTGAGTTTTTATTCTATTAAGATGTTTAGGGTCAGGACTGTCTGGACATTAGAAAGTTCTTCTGGCCTGCTGAGGGATTGCTTTTCTTTATGTGAGATATGCAGAAGCCAGAAGTGACAACTGTTAGTTTTAACAATGTTCATGTATGTGAATACCTGGCAGCCTCTTTTGCTGTTTCACCTTTCTGAGCAAAAGGTGGAAAAAACTGTCCAAGCACTTTAGAAGGAGATGCAAAACCGAAATAAAATTAAAAACACAAAATCAAAATAATTTCTCATTCAAATTATATGATCATTGAACACGTTAGAAGAGGGTGAAAGACACTCTGTAAGAATGTGGTAGGAAGCTGGCTGCTTCTCAACTGAGTACAGAGAGGACATGAAACTTTAGAAAATGGAATCTATTTCATTAAAAACTGGGTCATATATGAAATCACAGTTATTCTGATTCATTTCTGTTATGTACTCTCTGGAGCCCTTTTCCTTTAATCTAAAACCTTCTAACCCACTTAAAAAAATTAAGGACCTGTACTATATTGATCTTTCTGTTTAGTTCCATGTTTTTAATAATACATCACAGAAGTGGCAACACTTTTATGATATGTTGGTGTCATACATCATAACTAGCACCACTGCTCTAGTGATGTATTATCCACACAGTGGCACGAACCAGAAAGATAAATGCTGCTCTGTGGACAGCAACACGCACCTCTTGTGAAATAGCCATAGAGACAGATTCATTTATATGCACGCTACAATCCAGAAATAAACACAATTTCTATCTGATATAGACTGCATACTACTTCTGGCAAGGTCTACCCACATTTTTGCAAATGGAGAAGCTAGAAAGCCATAGATTTGCTTTTGAGTTAAACCTTCTGCAAATAAATCTGGATTCTCTGACTGAAAGGAGCTCCAGCAAGAGGGTAAAGGCCAAGCACCCTTCCCACACAGACAGCAGAAGTTGAAGGATGGATCATTCCACATGGTTTTCAGTGCCTCAGCCTGTTTTCAAGAATCAATCCCTTGTGCTTATATGTTTTCAGGATCATCACATCCATGATATCCACTGAAGTCCCTCTCTGCCAGCTTTTTTAGACATTGTACTGGTGCTACACATAATCTGTACAATGTGTTACACTCTTCTGCCTTTGATTTTCTTTTTCTCTCAGAGGAAAGAGTAGACCTGTGTTGTTCTCTCATTCACATCACAACAGCCAAAGGCCATTACTCACCTGTACACAAGCTATTGTGTTTCAGCTGCCTGAGACCTTTGCTGAGCTCCCTCACAGTCCTGCACAGAAGGGTATTTTGCAAAAGACCTTCTGACTCAGAAATATTCATGGATCACTCTGGTTTTCTGTGAAATCCTTTTTATTCCCAGCCTCAAAAACCATGAATTTGGGAGGTGCACTGTGCAAAGCAGCCATGACTCACACTGGGATAACACACAAGACCCTTACAGCCCACTGACCACCCCACCAGTGCCTGCAGTGGAGCCCTGCACAAAACCACCCCTTGAGAGACACTCTGAACTACTGCTGTCATTTTATCTGGTCCTTCTTTGTTGTGTAGAGCAAACATAGGATTTGAGAAGGAAAGGATTCATCTTTATGACACTTGAGAGTTATTTATCAGATGATATAACTGGGATATATTTCTCCTTTCCACCTGTGTAAATGGAGTTGAAGAACTAAGCAAGTGGTGCAATAGATAATATTTAACTAGCTCAACAACCAGATTGGTTATTCTAAATTCTGTAGTCTATGAATGAATCATATTAATGATATAATTTAATATAAATTATATCATATTATATAATATAATCAGCTCAGAACAAATGGACTTGACACTGTGACCATCCTCTGAGCAGAACAAAACCCAAAGCTTTTCTGAGGCTTAAAATCTTTGTTAGCTTCTATTAATTAATCAGTCAGAACTGGACATGAGAACAACTCTAGAAAGATTTTAATTTTTCTAAATTATTCAAAACTTAGTCACTGCTGTAAGTAATGGTTACAGGACAAGAACATCAGTTCCTCTGAGATTTCAAGCCTGATTTTCTGCATTTATGCCTGAGGATAATTTTATTCTCTTGGCTTCTAGCTTGTCTCCTTACCATGAAATCACACTTAGGAAATGCTAAAGAGAATCAGCTAAGAGAGGAAAAAAAAAAAAAAAAAAAAAAAAGAAGTGCAGGTACACAAACATATCCTTTAGCCAAATCCTCACTCCTGGAATATTAACCTGTTGGAGTAAAATTAGTGGACTGATTTACCAATAACGACTGTGTGCAGTATCTAATGCTAAGAAGTTGGTCTGTCAAGTCTATTGGCAACATTAAATCAGTCAGTCAGATGATAAGAGTGATAAGATGAGCCACATGCTAATGGAATTTTCCAGATTTGCTACACTCACTTGTTTTCATCTTCCTTTGTAGCACAACCTCTTCCTTCCCACATGACTAAAACAACACGTCCTCTCACTACCTCACCATCTGGAAAAGGCTAAATACCTGCTTTTTTGCCCAGCAATTAGGAAGTGAAGATGTGGTAGAATACTGTAGATCAATTAAACAAGCAATAATGGCAGACTTCGGTGGTTGGGCATGTCTGCTGTAGATTTAATAGTGGATGTACTGGCAGATCTGCCAGGTGCTTTGTATGAAACAATCAGCATGCACAAGTTGTTAAGTTCTCATGCTTAATTACAGCAACTGTACCATCAGCACAGGTTAAACACAGCGGCTTTCATTTTACAGTATTAATCAGAAGAAAACAATGAAACACATTACAGTGGGCTTTCAATTCCCTGTCTTTGTATTGTGGTTTCATCATTTTCTTCCCTGAAAAGGTTTCATTCAGCCTCTGCCTTTTATATCAAGCTCTGTGAATCATCTGAAATAAAATACAAACATGGTAATTTGTTATAAAGCTGAGACTGGATGTACATCATCAGTTCTCTTGCAAAATTATGTTGTAAAAGCAGCCGATGATGTTAGTTGTATTTGTTATTTTTTCTTTCTCTTTATGTTTTTGTATATCTGTCCCCAGAAGATCATAAAATTATTCTAATTAGGGATGTCAACTTCTGCCTGAGAAGCTGAGGGGGTAATTACATCATTTATATGCAAAATGGGTAATTTTCTCCCTGCTCTTCACCATTCCCTTCTTTCCATTTATTCCCCATATCTCCACTCTTCAGAGCTGAGCTATTTAATTTTATTCTACTCCATCTGGAATATCTGTGCCACTCTTCCATACAGTGTCAGACACAAAAGTAAGAGTTACCTTTAGACTAAATCTTCACAGCTCTCCTTCTGCATGTACTCCTGACTCTATTCAATATTCTTAGGGAGTTTAAGGTCCACCACAGAGACAGTGACTTCTGCCCTATTGTACATCAGTAACATTTTGCTAAGATAGAAGATGTGTAGAAATGTGAAATAAATTAATTTTTCAAGTTTACTGGAAGGCTTTCAGTCTGAGGGGATTAGCTTCTAGTAAGAAACTGAAGATTCACTGGTATCTAGGACAATATACCTAGACTAATAGAATATTCACTTAACAATATTTGCGTGAAAACTGACTTTACCATAGTATCACCCGATCCAAATGGACAGTTTGCATACCCATAATCTCACAGGGCATCTTAATAAGACACAAAAAGAGGCCTAACACATCAGAAAACTATTACAACATGGACAAAAAGGGTGATCATTTGTACAGAGGTTTGGGTTTTTTTTTTTCCAGAGAAGCAAGGGATGTATCTACAGAAAAAGAGGATTTGGCCATTAGTCTGGATGCAGATTCTTAGTTCAATCTTCAAGTTGGCTGAACCCTGTGGAGGCCAATGAGCCTACAGAACAAGGGACAAAGAGAGTCCACTGGTGGGACAGTCCCTAGTACCAAGAGATCCTCCCCAGGTTAGGGTGAACAGAAGAAGCTTCCCCCAGGATGCTTTGGTATGTTAATGTACCCCAGTTCTGCTTCCTGGGCTGGCCCCATTGGCCTCCCTGCCCTCTGTTACCTTGTGTGTCCCTGCCCTAGAAGGTTCTCCACTCCAGGTTCCCCCACTGGCCCTTGCCCTCACCACTCCCTCAGAGTTCCCCATTGGCTCCCATTCTCTATCCCACCTGTGTACCGCCCCCGTGCCCTCAGATCCTTGATCCCTGATCCTTGATCCGCTCCCATACTTAAACCTGGACCTTCCATTGTTCTTTGTTTTCATCCCTGGAACCCTTCACGGTGTGGCTGCAATAAACTCCTCCCATGGAGCTCAATACAGAGACCCTTCCTGACTCTTTGCAGCCGACCCACTGCCCGCAGCTCTCCGTGTGTGTGTGTGTGTGTGGTGGCCCTGCCGAGCGGCTGCGCTGAGGACACGCTTTTAGGAAGGTCGTGGCACCACGACAGGAAGGTCGTGGCACCACGACAGGACCCTGGGGCATAACCCAAAATTGTGGCAGAAACAATGTAAAGCCACAGCATTAAACAGTAAATGGTGTAATTCAGGACTGTATATTCATATTTAGCTGTTGAACAAATAAGTTAAATACGATCCATACTATTGACTTTGGCATATGGTCTTGCTTGCACCTCTTTTAAGAATTGGTTCCTTGCAATCATTACCTCAGTCTTTATTTTCTTGACTTTTTATTTCAGTAAACTGTGAAAGTAATTTGCATTGAAAATCTTTTCAATTTAAGCTATTTTAAACTTTACTTAATCTGCTTTCATTTCTGCCTCATTAATTTTTGACATACGTTTTAAAACCGTTGTCAGAAAGACAGTGTACCCTGGGGTCTATTATCCATTTTTTTCTATATTTCCCTAATGGTGGCAGGCACTTAAAATTTTGGTAGGACTTTTGAATAGCTGATTGAACAACGATACTTAGAACCAATAGATAAATAATGGACAAATTGTTCCTTAATAGCACTCAATTGTTATATTAATTTTCTACATTTTCTCAATGTTGAATGCAAAGCTTGTCATTTCAATTTAGTTTTCATAACTTGGATCATTTGAGTAGCTTGCTTATTTAATAGTAATTCACTAGGTTTTTTCTTTAGGAAAGACATATTTGTAAATATTAGTAACTCTGATGCTTTCTACTCAGGCTTCATTGGAATTATATCAGGGTTTTATTTAAATCAATGAAAAACTGTGATGATAAGGAGAGAATTCTGGCTTGCAGTGATGACTTCTGCATACATGGGAAGATTTTTTACTTCCTTTGTACTCTCTGCTTTTTATTTTTCCACATACAGAAAATATAACAATTTATTTTGTCTCTCTGGAAAATCATTTAGCATTGGCTAAGGCATGGTTTAAAAATATCTTGAGAATGGAACTTCCTTTATTCATATACACTCTAAGTTAGGTATCTCTATTTTACTTTTTAAGTTTGTAAGGAAAATCATAGGCCAAATATCCTTGAAAGCCAGAAAAAAGGGAGATTATGTTCTGATATTTAAGTATCTAGAGCTTCAGCGAGGCAATATGAGAGGCCTGTACAACCAAGATAAGTTGCCATAAAAATGCAAAGGCTATTAAAACACATTCTTGTTTGGTTTTGTACACTTACCTTTTCTTCTTCTTTTCCCACTGCACCTTACTTTCCTCTTCTATATCCAGAAAATTGAAGATATTATAGAGCAGATTGACCACAGTTGGTTACAGTGCACTATAGGAGGAATTCTAGTTGCTTATTCAAAACAGCTTTATGTTATTTGTAATGCCAACCAGCACACATTCACAATATAGAGAGAATCTCTACAGAGTAGTCTAAGGTGCTTGTCCAGTAGCACTTATGTTTGCATTGTGCTGAATTCCTGCTGGGTCTGTCTGATCATTAAGACGTTGGATGACTTCTGCTTGATTTCTTCTGGTCTCTACTGACCAGTTTGATCTCATAATTCATATTTAACAGGTATTAGTTTAGCTATGTAATTGCACAGGGATTTATTTCTCCTTTAATTCTATAACAACCATCCCGCATTTTGTGCTTGAAACAGTTCCAAAAGTCTCTTTCCAGTGTTTTTTGAGAGAGAAAAAGGATGTAGACTGGTTGAATTTCTAAAGATAAATTTATTTCAAGGAGATGTGCCTTGCTCTGGCAATAGCCAAGAAGGGGAACACTTACAGGAGGTACTTCTTGCAAGTAGAAGAACTTAGCATAAGGGATTTGGGATTACAGCTTTACTATAATCTTTTCTCTGTGTGGGGAAGAAACCCTCACTGAGTGAACCATCACTCATTTGTAGGTCTGAGGATGTATATACATAGCTTCTGCAGGGACTCGTTAAAAATTGATGGTTCTACTGCATTCCTGTGGGAGGGGGCTACTGTTGCTCTTTCAGGTGAGGGGTGTGTGCCTGGCTGTTTCAAAGCCCAGGAGGACTGCGAGGACCAGAGCTGGGAGGTCTCTTTCTCCTTTTCATTTGCATTGACCCCAAATAGGTTGTAGCTTCATAGCAAAGCTCATGTCCCTCAGGGGCAACATCAGGGATTTTAGTGGTATGTCTAATAACATCATATATAATCACAGTTTGTTTGTGCAGTTGTTATGTTCTATTCTTTATCCTTTTTAGTTAGAAAAGCCTCTCATCAAGCTCGGATTTTAGAACTTTGCAGTGTTATTTTTTGCCTATATATAGTTAAGAACATAGTGACTATGACACTTTTGGTTAATAAGAAACACAAGATCTTACATTCTATTTGCAGCCATTTTTTGAGTTTAGTAGTGGTTTTCTAGAGTTACAAGAACTTTTCCTAATGTGATATTAAACAAGGGCATTATGTCTGGTTTTTTCAGCCTACAAGAGTGCTCTGATCTCCTGAAAGAAATAGATCACTCTGGACCTTGTCTTGCCATCTTTGCAATAGTGCTTCTACTAACTTTAAATGGTGTGACCCATGACCCTAGTTATAGACTAGCACAATTTCTTTTAAGAACTTGTTTTTATTTCAGACCCTTTGAGCTCTTCATTTCTTGTTTTTCAGTGAAGGGGCACAGCTGATTGAATTGGTGTAATACATGACCTTCTGCACTTTGGGAAGTCAGTGAATTCTTCGTTGTTGAATCTTTTTAAAGAGGTATTTCCAGGGCTCATTTTAAGTCTAAATGTGATTCTGTTAGCAGTCATCTCTGTGTGACAGCTTCATTTACTTCACATGCTAATCCATCAGTTAACATGGCATCTTTTGCTGCCCCTGAATTCACAGCATTCATTTATTAGTTTTACATTACATCACATGCTCAAATAGATTCACCTTATTGCTGAACTTTGCATATCAGCCTCCATAGAAATACCAATGGTTTGGGGTTAAAATGCTCTTTTTTTTTTTTTAAAGAGGTCTGTAGTCTCTGGAAGTAATTATCATTTAGTCATACAGGAAAAATTTGGTTAAATGTTCTCAAATATTTAAAATAGTCTTTTCTTTTTGTGCCGTGTGTAATGTGACTTGCATGAAAACAACATCTGCATATTTTTGAGAGTAGTATTTCAGAGTTTACACATCATTCTTCC
Source organism: Lanius collurio (assembly GCA_020086605.1). Classification (NCBI taxonomy): domain Eukaryota; kingdom Metazoa; phylum Chordata; class Aves; order Passeriformes; family Laniidae; genus Lanius; species Lanius collurio. The sequence goes on along the minus strand of JACBWW010000219.1, from coordinate 26,102 downwards.
TGTGCTGTCTTGAAAGCAGCATTAAGTGATGCTGTCATGAGAATAGCACATTCAATGTCTGCTATTCTTCAACACCTTATTAAAGCAGTAATTATGATTCTCATCAAGTATTTTATAAAGGAATCTAATACCAAAATTGGTCAGACATTTTCTTATTGAGCTATCTTCTGTTCATGGAGGGGGATGGGATGGATACTTGTGGGGCGTTTTGCAGGGTTGGGTTTTTTTGAGGTTTAGGGTGTTTGTTTGTTTTGTTGTGTTTGGGGTTTTTTTTGTGTATGTGGGGGTGAACAATCTACTTTCTTTCAGGCTGATGTAACCCTTTTTTTTTTTTTTCCCTTTATTTTTCTCTGAAGTCATAGAAAGTATTGTTTCTATAATGCAGAATTGGCTTAAGTGAGCTATGTAGGTTGGTTCCCTGGTTGTTGAATACCACTGTGACGTTTTGCAAATTGAAACAGGTGATACTTGGTTGAAGAAGTGCTTCATCTCAGGAGATAAATTCATCTATTAGGTTAGATGAGAATGTGAGATGTTCAAAAGAGTAGTTCAAAGGATCATGTAAATATTTTCCTGTTTCAAAGGTAGGAGAGGCAAATTGTCTGCTGTTACAAATTTAGCCATTAATTGGCCTAGGACAAAAATCAAACTTCTTTAAGCTCAACTGAGTGTCCTACTGACTATTCCACTTTCTCATTTTGTAGAACCAGGGAGGAGTCATACAGTGGATTTCCCTTTGGAACACAAATTAGCTAAACAAACCATCATAAATTTTAGAAAAACATATCATTCATTTTTCTAAGAACTCGACTAGTGGGATATAAAAGAGTATTGGGTCTGACTGAGGTAAAGCTCACAGCCCCCCCCAGTGCAGTGCTTTGCATTAGCAGCTGGAAGGGTGTTGATAACAAACCAGTGCTTTGGCTACTGCTGAGCAGCGCTGCCCCTCTGACATTCCTTCCCCCCATCAAAGGGGATGGGAGTGGTCAAGATCCTGGGAGGGGACACAGCCAGGCCAGCTGACCTAAATCAAAGGGATATTCCATACCATATGATGGCAGCTCACATATATAAGCTGAGAGAGAGATGAGGAAGCAAGGGAGGGCCTTCATGAGCTTCCAGTGTTTGCCTTCTGGAGCAACCACTGCTTGTGCTGAAGACCTGCTGCCTGGGAAATCCCCCAACATCACTCCTGATGGGAAGTAGAGATTGACCTTCTTTTTCCATTTAGCTTTTGTGTGCTCAAATCTCTGCTTATACTTTTTCTTTTACTGTAATAAAACTGCTTTATCTCACCCTGCTGGCTGTTCTCCATCTTACTCTCTCCCCTGTCCCAAAGGAAAAGGGAGTGATAGAATGACTTAGTGGGCACAGGGCACTCAGCCAGGGCCCACCCACTACAACAAGTCATTGGAAAACAGGGATAGAGAAGTGATTAATATTGATAACTGCTGCTAATACCTGAGACATTTGGATGCCTCTTAGCAATGCTGATGCTGGAAACTATTTTGAAATTACTATTTCTATAATTAAACTACTTTAAATTTATTGCTTATTCTTTTGCCAACATGGTGCATGGTTCCAAAGGAAACATAATTTAATGATGCATCTGTAGAACTTTTGCTTTTAAAAAATAGTAAAATAGCATAGTTGCACACGGCGATGAAAAACAACTGCCTCTGTCACTGTTGTCATTCTGCCAGACCTCTTGAATATTTGGCACAAGTGGTGCTTGCCTTGTAGCTGTTTGTTTAGTACCAGGAAGAGTTTTGGAATTACTCATGGCATCTGAGAGGTCGATAAAACTAATTTTCAGAGAGACACTCATAGTCACGTCTTTACCAGTGCCGCATCATCTTCTGTTGTTAGAGTCGTTCATATTCTGGAATTTTGCTTTACTGTTTGTATGGATTTGTGTGTGCATGGCAGCATGCTGATAGTTATGTATCTCTAAAGATACTTTATGACTGCCAGTATGCACACACTCACTTTGTTAGGCACTCTTTGTTTTTTCTGGCCTACTAAGTTAGTACTGTCTTAGGGCTTAGACATCAGCTAGTGCTCTCAGCTGTTAACACTGTGCAGTGAGAAATACGTGCTGAATATCATATTCTTGCATGTTCAGTGCTCCTCTTAAAATACAAAAATTGTAAAAGAACAAAAGAAAAGAACTAAGGGAGTGGGACATCAGTAATTGACATCAGTAGAGCAGAAAGGGAGAGCAGGAGGCTTTATGAAAAACAAAGTAACATAGCGGCTTTTGAAATGTGAGAAAACACTCTGATATTGGACAGATACTGGACCTGTGATACTGGACAGATGCAGCTAAATAAACAGCACAGACCTACAAGGTTTATGAACTGGTAATCATCAAGATTTCTCTACAGAAATGAAAGTTTCCTTAGATCAGAGTGGTGACATGGGACTAATAGGGTTCTGCAGGGCTCCGTCCTAGGCCTAGTTCTCTTCAACATCTTCATAAATTACTTAGACACAGAACTGGAAGGGATACTTAAACCAGTTCACAGATGATACAAAACTACTAGGAGCCCTTTATTTTTTACAAAATCTAAAATGTAAATTCTACTCTTACTAGTATGATTATTATGGTATTTAAGAGCTTAAAAATGGGAACATTCCCCTTGTACTTTCAGCCATTGTTGGAGAATGGAAGCACTAAATGCAAATATAATCTGAACATTTTACTCTGTCGGCAAAAAGCCTCATGCTATACCATTTTCCTACTATATACATTTAATGTATGTTGTAGTTTAGGAATGGTATTCTTCAATTTAGTGTTCCCACTGAAACCACTCCAAACCTTGTGCCACTCAATCACTCTCCCCTTGTCCTCCCCTCTGGCAGAGCGGAGGCAAGAACTGGAGACACAAAAGGTAAAGGTCATAGTTGGAGATAGGACAATTTACTGGAAACAGCAATGAAATAAGAAAATGAACAGGAGCAGTATTTATAACAAAAGCATACAAGAGAGGTGGGTGATCCACTTGCAAATGCTATATCTGCACTACATGGCACAGGATCCCAGCAATACCCAGCCACCTCCATGCTACCCTGACCCAAAGCAACCCCTTCCCCCTTCCCGTTAAGGTGGTTCAGAATAACCTCTGGGTCTTAGCCATGCCCCATCCTAGCTACTGCAAAAATTAACTACTTCATAGTCAGAACCAGGACAATGTGATAAAAACCTAGAGACCCTGTGCTTTAAAGTTATAATTCTTGTTTGGCTTTAGGCTATAAGTATGAATGGTGGTGTAAGTGGGAAACGTGTGAGCTGCTGCACCCCATGTGAGGAAGTCATTAAATTTATGGATAGGAAAAACACATAATTCTAGTTTCCCATTGTTTTTATATTCGTCTGACTGCAGTGCTTTATTTCTCAGTCTCCATTAAGAATATATGATAATAATTTGTAAATTAAGACTACATTGTATTTACATTAGCTGAACCTGAAGCCCTAGTCATGTTAGTCATCTTAGTTACAGCTATATGCTGATCCTGATCACAGATCTCTAAGAGTTCTGTGATGCCTGTAAAGCATTCTGTTGGAAACAAAAGTTTAGACATCCACAATGCCTCAGCAGGGAAGCAGAAATACAGTTCATCTTGCCAGCTGTCTCCTCAAGACCATGCCTCTAAGGTGAGTGATAGACTTGTATGCAATATTGAGACATGGTAGAACAGGGAAGTGATTAAAAAAATGAAGCATGGCACAGCATCTCTCTTGTAACCTACATTAAATGTGAAATGGAAATATAAATGGAAATAAGATGGATTTTGTACTGTTTACCCTAAAGAAAGCCAAACTGGATCTCTGTGGAAATTAATTTCAATATTAAAAATACATATTTAAACACTGAACTTGCTCTCATCACCTTGTTCAAGCCCAGCTGCTTTACTTTAGGCCTCCTAGCACTTTGGGTTGCATGCAGTCTCCTGTTTATCCAGACAGGCTTCCAGGGGTGTCTTTGAAGCCTTCCATAGCAGATTCTGTGGGGAGCAGAATATTTCCAAATATCTGCTAGCCAGAGCAAAATATTCTTGTTGGACCAAAAAAAACCAACAAAAACACCAACTCTTTTCAACTCTTTTTAATTTCCTGCTGTTCCAGTAGATTCTAGTGCAGTTTGCCACGAAGATGATGGAGTACCATTTTTTTGCTAGCCGGTTTTTACTCTGTAATTCTACTGAGCAACACAAGAAAGTGAAGGAAGTCCCAGGTGCTTTTCTTTTTCATTTTTAAATAACAAAAATCCTTCTGTTCCTTTACATAAATTTCACATGATAGTAGTAGCACTTACCTTTGACTATTTTTATCCTCTTGGGAAGACTGATGATGCTAGTGAAAACTGCTTAATTTCTTTTTAAAATTCAAAAATCAAGTGACAGGAGGGTGGTCCTATTTGATCATAAAGATTACTGTTGTGTTCAAACTCAGAATTGATTTGAATATGATATAAAAATTGGCATATGCCTATCTCTAGATATGAGAATGCTGCTCTAAACCTTTGACAAAGTTCTCTGATGTTTTGAAGTTGACAGTAAAGTATTTTTTGTTGTTTTGATCTCTTGGGAGTATCTTGTCAGTATTTCACCTGTTTATCTAACTCAGAGTACTTCAAAAATCCCATGAGCCCTTTTAAGACTTTTGTGGAGCCAGTTTTTGGGAGCTTACAATCTGTCATTAGAACAGTAAGTGCAAACTGTGCAAAAGGTCTGAGAAAGGGGGAAGATGGTGACTCCGACTCCACATGAAATTCTGACACTATGAGACAGGTTTGCTACCCTCAGAGCTGAGGAGGAGGAGCTGAGTGTCCTTTCATAGAAAGTATCTGAACCAGCTGACTCTGTATGACCACTTAGAGAAGCACAGTAAGTTGTCTCAAACACTGACAAAGAAGGAAGTTCCCACAAGATGAGCTACGACAACAGACACAGATGGCAAACAAGGAGGAGTTAATTTCAGGCCCACATGAAGGTGAAAGGTTTGGACTCTGCACACCGGACAAGACTCCACCTGGGGTGCTCTGGGAAAGCACAGACAGCAACACTAGGAAATGGCAGGTCTGGTGACACAGACCTGGGTATCCTGTATGGACAAAAATCTCACCGTGACAAACTGGGATAAAGGAAGCAGCTGCTTACACACAGATGCCATCCCGAGTTGTGGGAACAGCACATAGGCCCCATGGACGTCAGGGACGCCCACTTCCAAACAGACCAGGGTGAAGAAGTACCAGAGGGATGTTGCAGGATTCCATGTGGTCATATCTTTGCTTAATCTCTCTCTCACTCTCTTTCTCTTAACCTCTCCTCCCTCCTATGTCTCATATTTACTGTTAAATAAAATCCATACCTTTGACTTTGTCATATGATCTCTTTTGTACTCTAATTCAGGCAGAGACATCTCTTAATAATTGGTTCCTACTCCTGATAAACAATAGAAAAGCTGAAATGGAAGACTGCAGCTCTAAACTTCTTTTAAAAAAGGAAATAGCGCTACAATTTTATTTTTCTCAAAAAGCAAAATCATGCAGAGAAGAATGTAATGTAGTTGAGTACAGTAGTGATCTAAAATCATCAGAAATATGCCTGTCTTGAGCAAGGAAAGCAATCAAATCTCTTTCAAAAGGTGAAATGCATAAATAAATAAGAATCCAATCCATCAAGTCAGCCCCAAAGTTTTAAAATGGTCCTGTGCTGATATAACCCACCAACTAAAGGTTCTCCACTAATTATTCCTGAAATCACTGCTTCTTACCTGGAGAGGTCCTGCACCGTCTTTTAATCTATTAACTCCTCCAAAAGCAGGGCAGATGTCCCAAAATGTGTCAGCTTTCTTGCAACTGAATAACGGGCTTGGACCTCCATTTGCCCCTGATCACCAAAAGAGACCTCCTGGATGCAAACTGGCACTGTGAAATTGCCTCAGACACACAGTGCAAACCCAACTCAGGATGCTCTGAACTGGAGCCCCAGGGCCAGTGGCTCGTCACTCCTGATGGGGCAACCACCCTGGCCACCAGTGCAGACGCTGAGCTGCAACAGCCTGGCCAGGCAGTTTGTCTGCTGAATCATCACTGAACATATTTACTCACCCATTATCTTGTGGTTAAATGGAGATTCCTCTCTCAGTTTTATCTTCTAGATATTTATTAAGGTGATGACTATTAATAACAATTTCATTAAACTGCTCTCTGCTGAAATTGTGGCAAAATGTTGTTATTTTGTGGGATTTAAGTTTATTTAAACACCATACTCAAGTGTTCCAGCTGGCTGCTCATACAGAGCCATAACTAAGATTTGCACACTTTACAGCCTGTGGACCAGGGTTCTTTGCTGATTTGCTGCACTTTTAAACAAATTTTGTGACTCTATTGGTAAACTTGTCCAGTATTTTCCTTTACCAGTCTTGCTGAGCTGATCTGGGCATGCCTGTATTGCCAGCTTCATGTCATTTATCTCTTTTTTTCCTACACTTCAGAATCAGAGAAAATATATAAAATATTTCCATCACTCCTGCTCTGAGTAATAAAAAACTCTTCTACTACTCAGCCCAGATTCTAATCATCCAGTCTCCAAGGTTAATTTCAATCTGGAGCTGTAAATAGAGCAATACACTGTGTTCAAGTAAAGAAAACATTCAGAGAAAAATTACCATATGGAGCCTATTTAGACAGATGATCTAATTATCATAATGCCCAACAAGCTGATGCAGGAAATGTTTTAGAGCAGGATGCTTCTTTCTGGTGTTTGCCCTCCCATCCACAGTAGAGGTGAAGTTGTTCTCTGAAACCCTGCAAGTGATACATTCTCACTGTACACGACAAAGTTTGTCATTTGAAGTAGGTAAGAAGTGTCCCTTACTTATAAACTAACTTCAAGTCCCCAAAAAAGCTGGATTAAATAACAAGAAATATAAGATTGCTATTGTAGACTGAAGAGGCAGTTTTGTGAAAGAAGCTGTGTTAACAGGGAAGGAAGTGAAATAATTCTAATATTACAAGGGACAGCCAGATGTACATCAATATGCCTGACTTTTAACTAATCACTTTAAATCTGTACCTAAACTGTGTTCACACTTCTTTTCAGACATTCTCAACCCTCTTTGTATTCTTATGAAGTTTGCTTATGACTTAACCTTCTTACAGGGGCAACACAAATTACATGACATATAGACAGTTATTTTTACTATGAGGCTCAATTATACAGCTCTCTTGGAAAGCGATTCACAATATTTGCTACTCACAGAATCACAGAATTTCCCGAGTTGGAAGGGACTCACAAGGATCATCAAGGCGAACTCTTGAGAGAATGACATTCTTAGCACCACTCTTTAACCAATTCAAAAGGTTTTATCATTACAATGCACTAAATTGTAAGAAACACTGCTAGTGCAGCCAATCACATAACTTTAATGTACAGAAAATTAATGTGTAAACATCCACAGTTCCCTTAACCTCACAAAACCCAGTTCACTACACTCCACAACACCTGTGCACAAGCACCTTAACTATCATTAAAGTGTAGTGACTCAGAGAGATCCAAGATACAATTTGACTAATGATGTTTACTCCCTGTTAAAAAGGAGAGAGACACCACTTACCCACCCATGTATGCATACAGCTCAGCTGCACAGAACAGAGCCTGGAGCTTTCTGGGGGGCTGTTCTCAACTGTAATTGAGGAGTTCCTTTAGAGATCCTACCAGACTGACTGATTGCTGGACTACCAAAGCACTTTAGCTGGAATATGTCAACTGTGAATGCAACAACACTAGCTGAAGAGGAGAAATATCATTTCAGATCCATAGCTACCTTAAGTTAACTTCCATTTGCAGATGACCAAAATCTGTGGTTGATTCCAAGTTCAAGTTCTCAGCTAACCTTTTTTTTTTTTGTATTTTGGCTCCAAATTCTCTGCTTTTATTGTGGATCACAGCCTTCAGCTAATTACAGTCAAACACCCAAATATGCTGCTGTATGGAATATATTGAGCTAAAACGTGTGGAAGATTTAAAGACCTGTAAAATATCTTTCAATAGCAACCAATACAAATTCTATTGATCACTATAAATTCTCATTTTTAGCAGTTCATTATACTCTAAGACCTATGTAAGTTCATTTATTAATTATTAGCAATAACAAACTTTCAGTTTGTTTCAGTCCAAAGAAGAACATCCTTGATTTCAGGAGTACTTCTGAGTATCAGTGATATGTGGGTGTAAAGATCTGTCCTCAGGAGAGAAAGATGTCAAGTTAGATGAAGATTCTGCAGAGGTAATTAAATGAATGATCAAGAATGCTCTCATCTCTCACTTGGAATTGTCAAGATAAAAATGTAGCAGGAATATCCATTTTTTTTTTTTTTTAATTGCAATTATTTTCAGTCTTAGCAGCAATCTTGGAAAGCAACCTGGGTCAACATTTGATGAAAAGTATACATTTCAGTAACGTGTCCACCAAAAGTGAATGGAAGAAAGTAAGGAAAATTAATGATGGGAAGGGCACAGCTATCTGCTTTGTACATGGAAACTATTTTAAGGATATTAACACATACGGCAACAAGTACTCTAGCTTCCAGCACAAAAAGAGCAAAAGTAACAAGCATAACACAATAAAGCTTTCAGTTCTGAAAAAAGGATTTTTTAGCACTGGGGAATTTTAGGCTATACAGTCTTATAGCCCTGGGTGGCCTTATTTAGGGTGAAAAATCAAGAAAAACCTGCTTTCTCTATGCTTAAGAATTCTTAAAAGCTCTTTTCCTACCATATAGAATGATTGAAAAAAAAAAATAAAATGCATCTTCAATTTTGTAACAATCCTATTTCAAATTACTGCTTTTTTCTTTTTTGAAACATGCAAATATTAATGTTTCAGTAAAAGCAGCTATTACTGAGAGATGAAAATATTTAAAAGAAACATTCTTAAGAATGGGCAGCATATCACATGCTTTATCTCTAATTTGTATTCATCACTGCAATTTTTTGAAGGAAAACATTTAATTGGTTGGGCAAGTAATTTGTTTTTATACCAATATAGAGAAGTGCTTTGAGATATTTGGATTTTATATAATAACTAAAAAGTGAATAAAACATTGGCAACAGATGCACAAAATTACTTTCATCTTTTATTTCCATATTTGCCAGCTTGCTGTGCCCTTTGCAGAGATCATAGTACCCAAATTCTATTTCTCATGTTAGGATGATTCACAGTAGGGAAGCACTTTCCTATATTATTTTCATCAAAAGGAACTTGCATTTGAATATTACCATTAGGCTGCTAATTTACACTTTGGTGAAAGGGTCAGGAGTATTCCATTTTTTTGATGACTTGATATTAGCTTGAAAGAGAATTTTTCATAACTCGTGTAATTTGCCACTGTAGTTTTGCCATCCAGTGCCACTGAATTATATATGTTTTATAAAAACAAAACTCGGAAAGAATTAATTTTTCAAGGCATTGAGACTTTCGGATTTCAAAATAGCCTTTGTTATTCTCATCAAAATGGAGGATCTCATATCTAATGTTGCATATCAAGTAATAATAATGCCTTGGTATACTTGGTATTCAATGTTTAGTTCAAACAGAAATGAAACTAATCATACTTTCTATATTAACATTCAAAAGAATACAGAGTCTCCATCCCATAAAGGTATCCTTAAGCCCTGTTCTTCCCTCCAAAATAAACTGAAATTCTTAAGAGGGTTCATATCAGCAGTGGTTTTTCAGAAGACTGCATTATATTACAGCCAAGTGCTACAAGTGATGTAAGAATCACCGTTCTACTGGATTTGGACACTCTGTCCTGTCAGTTAAGGGGTCTTATAAAGTTAGGGTTGAATCCTTTAATGGATGAATAGGTTGATGATGGTAGGTGGTCACCCATAGTCCAGCTCAAGCAAAGAGAGGAGCTGAGTAAGTATTTGCTGTATCACAAAGAAGTGCCCTATGTGCTAACACTGAGAATAATGAGAATAAAGTGTCATTTTATCTATCACGCTGATATCAGGTCAGATCTTCCACACTTGTAAATTGTCCTAGCTCCACTGGCCATAATGAAGGTATGGACAATGAGACTGCTTCAGATGATGTGGCCAACAGATTCTTTAATCCTTGAGAACGTTCATAGTCCAAATGGGGGGAATATCCTAATCAGGAATTGTCAGGCCTTTTGTTTTTTTCACTCAGGTAAATAATTATAGAAGAGCAGTACAACAATAGTCTTATCCTGTGCCCTTTGCAATATACTTTCACAGGTAAAGAGCTTAGTGATACAGTTAAATATAACTTCTATTGCATCTAATACTCATTTACATTGCTAAGTGACACGAAAGATTGTTTAGAGTTCACTAAGGTTGGGTGGGTTCTGCCATGAGTTTTGTTTTTCTTCTTCTAAAACCAGGATGGAATAAGAATGAGGATGAAAAAAACAAACAGTGGTGTTTAGTCAAAAACACAGGATTGATTCCCAGACAGATGTCCTGCTTGTTGAGATGGAGATATAGGAAGACAACTCCAGTCAAACAAGCAAAAAGTCTCCTGAGGTACACAAAAGGTACTTCTGTTACCAGAAACAAGGATGACCTGCTGCTTAAAGTGCAGGCAGCCAGAGCTTGGCACATTTTGCAAATGATTTTGCAAAGATTGTTACAGCTCATGTCTTGCTATCTGCCTAACCACATGGACTATATCTGGACTGAAAAGCCATTTTTCTTTTGCATGAGCATGTTTTCTTCTACAATATCTGAGTAATGTGAAGATGAACCCTGCACAGAGAACAGAAAGGGAGACAGAGGTGCCAAAGCATCTTGGTTTTTTCTTCTTGATTCAATGATTCAATATTTAAAAAAAAAAAAAAAATCTGGCAAAGCCTTCAGACTAGAATTCATGTTAGTTTTAAAACTAGTTTATCTTGGCGTTCTTTGGGTTCTTTTAAGTGGAAGATGTGGGGGGACACAGATGGGTGTGCCTATCTGTGCCTGCCTAAAGTGACCATGACTCTTTTATTTCTGTGTCTTTTGGTCCCTTATCTCAATACTGGTGTGTCTTTTCTAACAATGTCTGATTTCTGTCCCTTCCTACATTTACCTTCAATTTCTTCATCTTTCTTTCTGTAGCCTTGACCAATTCCCTCTGCTATTCTTCTTCCCTCACCACTCCCTCATCCCAATTCACAGATTAACCCTATGACTGTAATCCTAGTGTTAGGCTCATGGAGAAATGGTGGCACCTATTGACTGCTGGATATGTGTAATTTCTTTAATCTTGCCTTCAGGTCTGTACTTCTCTTGTGCTGATGACTATGCAGTCCTCTGTTAAGCCAACAGATGTGATTAAAAAGCATATAATGCTGTGAGGGACGGCATTAGTTGGATTCTCTAGACAGTGGCTGCAGGTGCATTTTCTTTCTTTCATTACACAGAATTGCTCAGAACTAAAGTGGTACAAAGCAACCAAAGACAAGTGTTCTTGTCTGGCTTACCACTCTCAATAACATTTGCAACACAAGAGGAAATTGAACTAGTGAAAATGGCAGTATTCAGAAAGATAAATAATTTTTGGAAGAAGTTCTAGGAGGTAGCTGAATTTCATAGTTTGTTATTAAGTGATATGCACAAGAAAAATTAATCTTATTTTAAGACTTTAAAAAAATGCAATCCTTCCTTGTTATGTATCAAACCTGTCCATCTGTTCACCTCCTGAGTGAGGCACAACATAAACAGGCATGCTTCAGAGACTGAAATGTTTTATGCTTAAAGGTTTAAACATTGTCATGAAGGACTTTCTGGCCATCATGGCATAGGAAGCTGTGACTAACACAGCCTGTCCATCCATCCCTGAATATGGCACCTGACTGGAACTTTGGACTATGACTTAAATTGTCTAAGAGAATTTGAGATAGGATAAAGGTGACACTACAATTTAATTATATCAGGTCCAGAAAGAGGCATACAAGGCTGAGGGAGAAGAATACATCCACAAGAAAGCCACACTCAGCAGCTCTCCTGAAAATATTGCCTATCTGTGTTGGGGCTGGGGGAGGCCACAGCACACGGGCTCATCTGCTGAGGCCACATTTGCACACACTCCCCCACAGCCAAGAGGGGAGGAGGAGAGTTTTGGGGCTGTGACCTCAGGTCACAGGCAGTGAACACCCCTCCTCCCTCCCACAAACTGGCTCAGCTCTTAAATCCCCCAGCCCAGGAAGGCCAAGTCCTAGAGGTACCTCTATAAAAACTTCAATTGTTGGATCTTCAGAAGTCTCTGTGCAGCACAGACTCTGCCTTGTTGAACTTGTGGTATTTGTCAAAAGTAAAATTTGTCAGAAATCTGCCTCAAAGGTGACTGACAGTCTGTGGGATGCTTTTGACCTGTGGTTCTGCTGCATTTGCTTGCAGAATTGCCTAGAACAGACCCTGTGTGTCCAGTGAGGGTGGATCAGTGGATTTGTCTGGTTGGCGTAACCTTTTTGCACACATGGCTTTTCAGCCATCAGCATCTGACCTCTGGACGGAGTACTGAGAGATGGTGAAGGCTGAAGAGGGAAACAGTAGAGGAGTACTGTGGTTAAGGAGGGTACTGTGGTTAAGTGGGACAGTGTAAATTCCTAACAAAATGAGGACACATGCCTCATGTATCCAGAGACCTGATTTTCCTAGAAAAGACACTTCACCAGGACTGGCCCACGTAAGATCAGAAATCCTTATGAACATAGCCATACCCTATATCAGAGAGCACAGCAAAAGATTTTCATTGGCCATAACAAGCCCAGAGGAGAAATAACTTAGAAAAAAAGAAAAAAAAGGCTTTATGAAAGTTTAAATTTTATTAAAGAGTACATAATTTTTTTAAGTAAGAGTTTAGTGACTATTTTGGAAGCAGTTAGGAATGCCTATGCTTGATGGCATGCATTAACAAATTTATTTGTATTTGTTAATTGAGATAAATAACAGAAGAAAGATTTGCAGGAATTTAAATCTATAAATTTAAATTACTCTGAGATTATATTATAGCATCAAAGACAACTGGAGCCAGGAAGACACTTGTCTATCTGATAGATGTGGTCATTTAAAATACCCATGATATTTAAAAAGTTATGCCTGAAAATTCTACTAGATGAAATACTGGGTAAAAAAACTCATCTCAAATTGCTGAAAGCATTCAAAATTAATATATCTGGAGAAAGATTAATATTAAACTGCATCTTACCTAATATATAAGAAACCTTTTTTTAATATTAGTTTTATTTGCCACTTAACAACTTTTCTGACCCCTTTCTCCCTAACTTTTTAAATTCCACTTTGCTCAAAAGGCAACACTGCTGCAATCAAAGATCTGCTTCACAACTGTAGTGGTCACATTCATTTCCTTTATTATGGCATATTATGTCTGTTTCTTTACAGGGTGAATTTGGCAGGGGATAATCCTTTTATCCAGTAGACAATCATATTTCCTGAACATGCACTTTCTGTACAATATTGCCAATAACCCTGTTAAGGAAAACCTCACACTCATCTTTGGTTCATTTTGTTAAATGAATTTTATAAAGGCTACAACTCCCCTCTGGAGAGCAATAATGGCTTTTTCAGTCAGAAGTTGAAATATTTCATTAAACTATTCTTAAACCTTTCAAGCTCATCTTAAAATAAGCCATTGTTATAAATACTAATTAAGTAATATATTTTGAGGGAAGGAGTTGGAAATGAGTATACAATTACCACAAAAGCAAAAGATAAATGGTCAATTTACATTCAGCAGGAGGTGATTCTTGATGTTCCATTAAGAGACATTAAACTTCTTGTCTAATTGTAAGAATGAAATGAAGGAAAAAAAAAATTTTAGTGAGCTCAATGGGACATTGATTAAGTCAAAATACCAAGATCTCCATCCCCAGTGCAGGAGAAGTATTTAATTTCAAGAAAAAGAGCGACTCTTGTTTTATTCAGCTGGTCTCCAATAGCAGGATTTCAATAGACTAGAGTGAAAATATTCAAACTTCAAATTGAAATATAATTTCTTTTGTCCTTCTATATCTCTTTAATAAACAGGAATAAAAATGTCTGCAATCAAAAGCACTTTTCTATTTAAAGTGTGACATCAAACTCTTCTGCACAGGAGACACATCATGTTGTTTTGTTTGATCTAAAATCCACTCTGGTTTTGGTTGTTTGTATGTCTCTATAAACTCTTTATTGTATTTTATTCTGAAGATGTTAAGATACTAGAAATATAATGTCTCTTTACATCTGGCCACTGCACAAACACTTCAAAATATATCTAGAAGATAGCACTATAAAAGCTCCACAAATACTAGTTTTCTATTTTTTTTTTTTTAATTGGGATACATGAAATCATGTTTTAAAACCCTCAGAAAGTGAGTAATTGAATGAAAGGAACAGCAGGCATTATATCTTGAAGTAGAAAAGAATATTTACAGTGTCTTTAACGTCATCTATCTTTATATTCAAACTTCAGGAAAACATTTTGTCTCCAAAATTTTAAGGCTTATTTCAAATTTAAGTCCTTAAAATGTTCTGTGTGGATCCTACAAGAACTAAATGAAGAAAATGTCTTCTCCTTTGGAGTGACTTTCCTTTTCACATTTTAAATGGTAGAGAAAAAGCCAAACACTGCAGAAAAGTACCTTGCTGAAGGTATGGGCAGAAAGCTTTTACAACTGGAAAAAAAAAATTACTACAAGTTTTTTTTTTTAGATGAAATGTCACAGAGGTCAAATTTATTTTGTAGAAGCATGACTGTACAAATTAAAAAGGAGTTATTGTTTTCAACAGGTTTTCACCAAATGGTTTCACAAATGCTACAGTAGCATCACTAAATGTATGACACCAGCAGTAGGGTGACCATTTTAAGATAATGTGTACATTAGTTTTTTGGGGTTTTTTTTTTTGCTTCCTAGACGTCTCTTAAATTATGGGTATGAGTAGGTCTGTAACTCAAATATTTTAGCATTAAAAAGCACACAGGCATCCCCTTCCTCTCTTAAATACATAAGACACAGCCATACAAAATTTAGATTATGAGTACACTCACAAGTCAACACTCAAAAGAAACACTTGTCTTATAAGTACAACGTAAATTTTAGCTGCTTAAAATGATCAAAGGGCTTATTTCCCATAAGTACAGCAAACAGGCTGCAGCTTTTAATTATAATAATTCTGTACTAGCAATACAAAAATAAAAAGATAGGAGAGATTGGCATAGCCTACACCTTTATTTGACTTCCAGTGACTGTGAAGATTGAAATTAGATGACCTCTTTCAAATTAAAACACTTTTCTGTTTGGAATACTTTGCTCCTTAAATTGTTCTCATAAGATATCATTTTTTAATTTCTGTATTTAACCAATACAGGTTGTTGGCTGCCATAAATATTACAAGAACACCTTTTCATGTGAGATTTTATTCTCATCTTGAACATATTGGGATAATCCTTCTAGGAATCCCATAAAGACTCAAAATGGGTACATCAAAGATATAAATCTTCCTTTTCTCTAACTGAGTGAATATGCTGACCACAAACAAATCATATTCTGACAATCTATTAACTTGACAGAAAGAATAATATTTTTTGAGGAAGACTTCCAAAACAGAATGACTTGGAAGATTCTGTCTGGGATCTCATTACATGAACACAGGATATATTTCTCTGAAAGATAGATATAGATTTTATCTTTCTGCCCTGGTAATCTTTCAGAATTACAATTTGTACTATCCACAGAAATGTAAATAGTGGAAAGCTTTGCTGCTGACGAAAGCAAGAGTGTACAGTTTGACATTTTATTCCTTCTTAACTTGAAAAGCTCCTGGACTATGACTTAGCAAGGCTTGCTTTTAAATGCTCAATATCTGAGGCTTCCCATGGTAGAAAATATAGAGCAGAGACAGTTATTAACATATTTATAGAGTGAAACAAGTTGTATGACTTGGAGAAACAAGAAAGATGGATGAATAATTACTTATTTTGGATGTTGCACTGGTACAGAAAACAGAACTAAGACTGGAAGATTCTGGTGCTACTGGTAATGCTGAAAGCAATAATGGGTGTCAGCTGAGAGATGTAAATAAAGGATGCCTTAAAGAAATGCACTAGATTTGAATATTATACTCATTTTCATTAATTAAACTGACTCAAATGTTGAGATTTTTTGCCTTTTGAAGAAAACCATAATAATAGTAATTTCTTTTCAAGGAGAGAAAAGCACTGCCATCACAATAAATGCTCTCATTACAGAAATTATTGGTTATAATAACTTCATCTAGAATTCCTTCTTACTCAGGACTGATCAATAAAAATACCTGAACCATGCTAGGTCCCCTCTTTTTCTACTAAATTATTCATTGCAGACATCATGTTCATTACAGAAGTATAAATTCCTTCCCTGGGACATTATCCTTATTACAGGAAACTCTTCTAGTAGCCAAGCGGTTTAGTTATTTTTATATTCTACAAAGTCTAAGTATTTTCTCACACAAGCATTGCCATTATTTAATTTATTTTCTGTTTCTTTGTGGGTTTTTTCAGTTTCCACACTTTTAGATAATTCTTTCAAGAATATAAATTAATTACCCTTTCAAATCTCATTAAAATCCTTGTTGTGCCCAGTTTATATGCCAATAGTGGTCTAGCTATTTATGTCATATCTGCTGCTGTTAATCTACTTTTTCATGTAATGTTGCTTTTATCAGTGGATAAAAGATAGATTTTAAAACATGTCAGCTTGGATGCAAAGCATGTTCATAAATATATTCAGGTTTTCATGAACTCACCACAAAAACAGAAAATGAGGCTGGTATTCAGGGGGAACCACAGGCAGTACATGTGGTTGGGGATGGGAAATAAATGCTAAACTGAGTCATATTCCTGACTCAGGTCATAAATGGATTCTGCTACAGACTGAAATATTCCAAGAATAAAACAGATTTAACAGGGACACTAGAGCATCCCCTCATGGTGGGATGCTTTTCCAGAGCCTTGCTGCCTGAGGATGGTAGTCAGAACTTCCCAGCAACTGAGAGAGATCACAGAAACACTGATGGTTAATCATGGAATTATAGAATGAGTTGGAAGGGATCCACAAGGATCATTAATGTCTAGCTCCTGCCCCGCACAGGACAGCCTCAAGAATCACATCAAGTGCCTGAGAGCATTGTCCAAGTGCTGTCTGAACTCCGTCAGACTTGATGCTGTGACCACTTCCCTGAGGAGCCCAAGTTCCAGTGCCTAAGAAGGATATGTATATGTAATAGATCAAGAAAATATTAATAAGCCTGAGGTAAAGATAAAAAAAACCCCAATTGTAAGTGCTCAGATACCTGTCTGGTCAACCTCTGACCCCAAAAAAGAGAAAGATACCCTTACCCCTGAGCAAACCTGATGAACTATGGAGTGTCAGCCAGCTGTGATTGACAAAAATGTAATGACATTAATTAATGAAAGAGAAAAGATCAGGATTTTAGATTTTAATATTGTCTTTTTCTCCGGTTCAAATGTAAAGCTTACTGAATTTTTTGGTTATTTTGCTACTTTTTAAACAGTTTATCAAGATACAAAATTGTCACCAAAGTAATGGCAATTTCATTAATCGAAGAAAAAATAACATTAAGGTTACAGGTATGTAAAAGGTACACAAAAATTTTTAAATTAATTGCATATAAGATGTGAAACAATAGAATTTTTATTTTTTACCTAACAGATAAAAGATTTATTCATATGAAAATTCAACATTGTGGCTTCCTTCTAAATGAAGAAGAGCAGTATTACAGCTTTTTTTAAAAAATCATTGGGACTCCTAGAATAAGTAAGCTATCATTACACAAGCAATTAAATTAAACTAATCTTTTGAGATTTAATAACTATATTCTGTAATGATCATAACTGTGAGAAAGGAAGACGCAAAGTGTTCCATTTTATTGCAGTGTTTACACTCTGTTTCACTCTGCTGCCCCATTAATTTATAAGCTATATGTTCAAGACAGAAAAAAAGGAAGTAAACTCAATTATAAACTATGCAGCACAAGGCATATTTTGTTTTATATTTATTCTGGTCTGATTTCAAATATAGAAAATGGGTTTATATACTTAAATATATCACACTAATCATTTAGGGCCAGAAAAAGCTATTTTATGTAAAGACTGAGACTAGATTTAGTCCTGTATTTCAACTACAGTTCTTTGTGAAAACTGTTTCAAGATCAGCAAGCCAAGAAATCAGCTTGAAGAGCACCCATGTGTGAAAATTGCAATCTGCAAATCCCTAATACAGAGGTACAGAGTCTTTATTACAAAGGTGGACTCTGCAGTAGTTTTGGCTCATTTTCTCGAAGGAAAGATAAAAAATATTCATCTTATCTGTAACAACCTATAGTTAGTGACCAGTTCATACATCATCTAGCCTAGAGCCATGTTTGGGATGTGTTTTTTCTCATAACTGTACAAGTAGAATGACTGCAAGTAGCAAAGAGGAATTACATTGCAGTGTCAGTAGTGGTCACAGCTTCCTATGAAGCACTGCTACCTGAATTTGCCTCTCCACCTCTCCCTTCTGTCCTCACCTTCTTACTTTGCTTGTGTCTCCTTAACCACAGCACTCTACTCCTCTACTGTTTCACTCTTCAGCCTTCACCATCTCTCAGTTCTCTGTCCAGTGGTCAAATGCTGATGACTGAAAAAGGTTATGCCAATCAGACAAATCCACTTATCCACCCTCACTGGACACACAGGGTCTGTCCTAGGCAATTCTGCAAGCAAATGCAGCAGAACCACAGGACAAAAGCATCCCACAGACTGTCAGTCACCTTTGAGGCAGCCTTCTGACAAATTTTACTTTTGACAGATACCACAAGTCCAACAAGGCAGAGTCTGTGCTGCACAGAGACTTCTGGAACTGTATCTCCCATCCCCAGAATGGTTTCTGGGAAGATGAGGAGGAAGGCTGATGAGAAGAACTGGTAATTCATTCAAAAAAGGAAAAAGCTCAAAAGGTTTTAATTCAGTAAAATATATGAAAAACAGTTCCTATGTACTGGTCTGTGCAGCTGTGAGCTGGAACAGAGGATCCAAAGTATGATGTACTCATCAACTCCTTTCTGAAAGCAGCAAGATCACCCATTTCTGTAAGAGATCATCAATAAAAGCCTTTGATGTGATGTCTATTTCCAGAAGCTCATTTAAGTGACTCACTTTCATTCCAAATATCCAATAAAGGCTAGATTAGAATTAGATGTAGATACAAGAAATTACAGCCATGATTTTTGAGTGCCTGCCAAACAAGAAATAACTGTAACTCAGAGAGGAGACAACCGAAAACAAATATGAAATAAGAACTACTCTTTATATTTTCTAGTAGAAAAAATGGGAGGTGTGAAAAAACACGGGGTAGGTTCAAAATTTAAAAAATGAGCTGTTTCATCAGGCAGTATGTATTGCAGTGTGGAGCTCAATTCAGTTTTAGAAGTTAGCAGAGATTCAAAAAGCAAATAGAGAAACCAATAGAATATTTATCTGGGAAAGGGTGTTCAGGACAAGGGCATCCCCTCCAGCTCCAGAAGCCTTGAAGATGAGAGCCTGTTCTACGAGGATTATTGTGTGCTTAGCTTGTCTTTACAGCCTTCCCTAAACTTCCTGAGCAGTTGCTATAGGAAACAGAACAGCCCAGAAGAAAGTCATTGATCCCATATGCTGCTCTCCTGCTTTGAAATTCAGTGACATGAACTTAATATGTTTTACACATTTGACGGTGACAACCTTCTCATACAGCAAACAAGAGCCACAAGTGGTTAATTGCTCCTTGCCTCTTTACATCACATTTGCTCAGTGGACATTTTGGAGCACAGTGATATCCTATGAGCAAATCCCTCAGCCTGGTTATCTGGGTTTATGTAAGTTATGTCAAATCAAGGTTGACTTTTCATCTTCAGGAGACCGATGATTCACTTTTCGCCTCAGAGCTGTGATGGTACACAGTTTGCAAGAAAGGGAAATTCAAGAGCTCTTGTGCGTAATCCCAGCTGAAGAATGATCTTCAAAGATACAAAAATAATAATCCTACCATCAAAAGGAGGGAAAAGGTGTCAAAGAACATCATGGAAGGGTATAATCTTTATCACTAGGAAGAATATATAATCTCCTATCACAGCAAATATAAATCTAATACAATCCATGTGATTTCATTGTCATTACCACAACAAAAACAAAACCAAAGAGTAACAAGGAAATCTGAGGTATGCCAATTTTGCTAAAGTTGTCTTTTCCCCTAGAAAATTCTTCAAACCTGTTGGAAAACAGCAAACAGCCTTTTTGAAGTGTTGTAGTGCGGGGGAGAGGCCCCTCCACATTGAAGATCTTCAAATGCCTCACATGGGAGGGATTGGCAATCCCCCAAAAGCAGGCTTACTTCTATTGTACTGGCTTTCTTCACTTCTAAGAGAAAAAATCCAACCTACAGACTGTAGAAATCAAAGGGGCAGTGAATACCGGGGGGAGCAACCCCAGCTAAATGAAAAACAAAAGACACTGCATTTTCCCTCTTCAACTGAAGGCAGAGAAATCTTGCTTTCTGATTTGGTGTTGACATCTTTTAGAAGTTTCTCAGGTCTTCTCATCTGGTTTTGTGAGGACTCAGACAGTCATTACAAACCCATGTGCATGAAAGCAGAGAAGACAACCAAAATGAACAGAAAACTGAGGCAAATCTCCAGCACTAAATCTCCAGCATGCTATTTTACCTTTCCAAAGTTTGTCAAATCCTGGTACTCCTGTGTAGGTACAGAATGAGCTCCTTACAGTGACAATGGAAGTAAATGTGTGAAGCTTTGGGTCCCCTCAGCAGTTGCTTAGAATATCAGTGCATCTAAGGAATCAATTCTCAATCTTCTCACTGTTCTTTAATGATTCATCTAAAAACCATATTTGTCATTTAATTTTTCATTTAATTTTGTGAACAAGTTACATAATGCATACATTAAATCACAGTGTCATCTGATTCTTCATTGCTGTATGTACACATTTTTCTGTTCAAATTCTTATTCAGACAATATCTCAATTAGTAAATTTTAATAGAAGGATGCATAGAACTTTATTTTGCAAATTTTAGTGCTGAAGATGTATGTTTTGTTGATCCATTTTTGCTTTTAAGAGCTTCAACAGACTACACCTTACAGGATGAGTTACACATTAACTGCTGACATTTTACAGACCTTTATTTAACAGAATACATATTTCAGGATCTGGATGTCTCATGTTCTTACTAAGCTGCATAGCTCACCAGCTGAACATACTTCACCAGTGGAGATTTCCAGCACAAAGTTCCCCATACTTTACCAAGCAAATATGTGCTCCAGACCTAATTCTATGTAGTTCTGGTGAAGACAGACTTTGTAAAGTAAGACTGAGCTGAACATTTAAATTCTATCTCATAAATTCATAGGTCACAAAATAGTTCTCATTAGAGCAGTATCATTTTGTTTATCAGAAATCGATTCCACCATCCATAAACCTATACAACAAATAGAGGTTTTAATTTCAGGTTTAATTTTTTTTAATTTTTTTAATTTTTGGATGAGAAATTGGTGAAGATGCTTTTGGCTCAGGGACTGCATGATGCAGAGCAACGTGGTAAGAACAGCTCCCAATACCTCATTTCCATGTGGCAAACAACTGGAAATCTTCTCTTTCTCACCAATAACTTTGTTTATACCTAACAAACTAATGCCTCTTCTCAGAACACGGAAAACAAAAAATCTGAAGTTTGAATGTCTTAACAGCCCATACTCATCAGAAAGGGTATTGCCTCTGGTTCTGATCCAGCCTCATCTCAGGACAAATTTATGTGTTGCAGTTTTTAAGTAAATTATGAAGAATCACTGCAGTAGAAAACAGTGATATCAAATGACAGTATCAGTAGGTTGCAGCAGTGGCACTTTCAAATTTCTGTAGTTTATTTGTTTGGCTAAAATACTGATTCATAACGTTTAAGGGATACTTTCTACTCTGTTTTATATACATGGTGAAAAACTGAATATCTTAGAAAAAATAGAAATAGCTTAATAGGAACAAACATAAGCAAGAACAAAGAGAAAAGAAAGAGGTGCCAAGAGTAAAATCTTCATGGTGTAATGAGTCTCCTTGGTATGGCTGGTCTAAGAAATAATTTTTAGAGTAAGGAAGAGCTTCCAACTTCGAAGGAAGCCTGCAAAGCCTCAATTGGTACTTCTTGAGATCAGAGTAAAGACTCTGACTTCTGTAAGACATTTTGGAGTGCCTGTGGTTTTGTTTTCATGTTCTAAAGGAAGAGCCAGGAAATCTCTCTGCTTTTACTTTAACACTGGGACCAGACATCATCTAATGAGAACAGCACTTCTTTTCTTTTTTG
This sequence comes from Lanius collurio, assembly GCA_020086605.1. Taxonomy (NCBI): domain Eukaryota; kingdom Metazoa; phylum Chordata; class Aves; order Passeriformes; family Laniidae; genus Lanius; species Lanius collurio. The sequence continues at coordinate 3,693 of JACBWW010000219.1, read as the reverse complement.
TGCTAGTACTAGGCCATATACAATAATGTCATTTAAAAAGAAAGCAAATTGAACAATAACACCTTGCTTATTCTTCCACCAAGCTCCAAACCATCCTTGCTCCAGCCAAATCCTTCCCTTCCTCAGAACCCCTACAAGTGACTGCAGCTGATTTGGGCATTTGGCAGACAGAACAGAGGTCTCTGCACAATCCTTTAGTGTTCCTTCAGCTGGAGCTGAACTTGGCTGTGACACTCATAGGGGCTCATTCATATTTTGGAATTTTTCATGTGGTTTGAACTGGGCCTTGGCAAATTTGTCAAGACAAAATCCTTCAAAAAAAAAATAAGTCTATTGATATAAATTATTACCTGCATATATCTTCACAACACAATTCTAGTTTCTAGTTCTACTAAATTCTTCCCATTATTCTTTAGATGAAATTGATTACTGTCTTTTACTTTTGTGCAATAACCCTTGTAAGCAACAGTGTTTTCAAAACTGCTGAATTTTTGCTAAGTTCCACTCCATCCCCAAATCCTCATAATTTTAGAATATAAGAGAATAATTAAGGAGCAAAATCACAACACATGATTACCCAAAGAAAGATTCTGTCTATTGATTTTTTTTTCTTTTAAACTAAAGGTACATTGGAATACATCATAGAAATCTGAAAAGAAAAAAAAATAAAAAGTGAGCTTTTTTAAAGGTTTTCAATAGTCTTATGGTTATATCTTCAAAATATATCCAATCTTTAAAGTGTTAGATTTCCATCCATCTCCCAGCCTCAATTTGTTTCATGCTTTTAACACAAGCTTCAAGAAATGGATGACAACTTCTTATGCCAATATAAAAATCACACAGACAAAGAACAAGCTTATATCTTTTCTTGGTGTTTTTTGTTTTTTTTTTTAATTAGGTGATGGTCAGATGATGAAGTAGTATCATTTTATTAATTAGGCTTATATATCATCCCCTAAATTCTTTTTCTGCACATTGAGAGGGCTATTAAGTCTCTTCAACAGCCACCCCATCATTATATGCTGAGGGGAGAAAGGAGAGCTTTCCCGAAAGAAGAAATTGCATGACGATATATTTAATGTAAATGGAATTCCATTTTTAGCATGCGGTCAGTGATGTATGAGCTCAGAACTCAACTCATGCTCATGAAAAATACAAATGGCTGCAAATCAGCTGCATTTCCAAGTGGAAAATCTTAGAAGAAAGCACCACTAATGCTCAGCTCAGCTGATTTACATAAGGAAGGAAACATCTCTTCCTTTACCAACTTGCATCTATTTTGCTCAGCCTAATAGTATGCATTAAATATTTTGACCTTGATGCCAAAATCACTTGAAATAGAAAACATGGTTGATAAAACAACAAAAGGAAATGGAGAGACTAAGATCAAAGCAGGAGCCTATCACATTTAAAATAAATCAAACCACCATCTGGAAATAAAAGTACGCTTACTGGATAAATGTGTATTGAGGTATCTCAAAAAACATAGCTTTGATTTAAAAAAAAAAAAAAAAAAACTGTAAAGATAACCTATCTCAGAAAATGATAATCTAGATTTTGACCTTCAATTACTCAGCCTGAAAAAATCAGATGTCCATATTTATTGTAATTTCTGTTCTAAATAGAATCAGTTCATAACCATTTTTCTCTCAACTAATGAAGATTATTTTAAACCTTCAGTTGACAGAATATTCATAATTCTTTATAAAATTAGTCAGTACTAAGGCTTCCTTATTACCAGTTCATGTTTTACTCTATAAAAGCTAATGATAATACCAAGCTTTCTCTTTTCTTTAAAGGTTATAAAATATAATGTTTGATGAATCCTCTTGGCTGTTTCATATTTGACTCTACCTACATTTACTCCTATTTCAATACAAAGCTTGAAAGTCCAAACAGAAACCTCCCTCAAGTCAATTTTAAACTGAATTGTTGTCTTGGGTTTTTCCATGTAAAACTGACAATTTCACTCATCTTCAGAAGCCAAAGTTGAGAATTTATTTTGTCCCCTGTAGAAAAACTCTTATTTTCAAGAACATTTATTTTTCTGGTTGTACTCATAGCTCTCAAATGAGATTCACTATTCCAAAGGACACTTTGCTGCACACTCACCTCTACTAGAGTGGTTGCAAAACCTGTTTTCTGTTTGAAGCAGCAGAATGTAAAATATGTGTGCATTTAATCATATAAATCACATGACTCATTACTTCCCCAAGATTCCACTAGAATCTAACCTCTCAATGAAGTTTATGACCTTTGCATTTCCCTATCATATGTCATAATCTCTTATTTTTATGTCTATAATTTTGAATTGCATCATGACCTTTAATAGAGGGCATTGAAAACTCACAGAGCCCTTGACTGAGTACGAGTTAAGAGTTTATTTTAGCCCCTTGGAAGTGCTGAATGTACCAAAATACTGAGGTGATGTAGGATGTATGTGCCTGTGCAGTCCTCCAAGGGGAAAATCATCACATCCTGGCACTGGCAGTAATCAGTAACTTGCAGCATCTGTGATGCAGAAGACCGAATATAAGAGGAACTAAAAGACAACAATGGCAGTTAACTGGAACATGAAAGTGCAAGTGAGTTTTGGGGTTTTTTTTAATATTTTCTAATATTTTTCAAGGGCTGGTTGTCATCATCAGTTTCTATGTTCAAAATACCTCAGAGGAAGCAGGTAACACTTTAAAACTATCTTTTAAAGGAGCAGAAATAAGGTATACATATTTCAAAATTCTAGAAATGAAAACAATTGAGGAAGCAGAACTTCAGTTTAACTGAATGTACTTACATCACTTTATACAATTATATTGTAGTAGCCTGTTTCCATTACACTACTGTTAAGGCTCTGTGCAAACAAAAGCTTTATTGGAGGGCATCTATTTTAATATATTTAAAGGACTTTAATATCTTTGTAGGCAATCATTTTTGCTATCTACACAGACTGAGAGCCCATTTTTCAGTTATACATGGTGCTTTCACTGACATAAAAATGACTCATGCCAAGTCATCAGAAGTAATACAAAGAAAAGTTGCACACCAAAAAATGGAATACTAGAAAAATGTTTATTTCTGAATTCTTATATTCTTACACTGCTTGACAAAAAAACCCCAACTTTTCCTCACGTAAGAAAGAATTCAGTATTTACAATATCTTAAACTGCTTAGGATAAATTACTACGTGGAGAGAAAGTAGAAAGGAAATTGGATGAAATTTTGTAAAAGCTGTGTAATATACAGAACAAAATAGATTGTAATGGTTGTATTCTGATACATACAGGATCATTTAGAATTTACTGTTCAGCTCTGCATATAATTTACTAAGTTATTTGATGTGCAAAGTAAGTCACAGATCGGGTCATTCCATCAAATCCTGCACAGGTTAATAAAAAGTAGGTACTAAATGCAAGTATTCTGAAACTAAATATAATCAGTCCTTAACTTGGTGAACAACAGAGATGGAGTCAAATCAAGAAAAATGTGAAATAGTCAAAGTTCTGATTTATTTAGAAATTATCCTTTCATTATCCTGAATCAAATCTTTTATCTGTAAATTACAATATTAAAATGATCTCAGGACAGACAGAATACACTGTGTCAGAAAATTATACATATTCACAATTTATAATATATTTGTAGTTGTATGTACTTCATTTCACAAATTTAATAGCTGTAGTTTCTCAGTTTTCA